>JADRCD010215938.1:0-20439 GCA_019843815.1 Montemys delectorum | reverse complement strand
ACTAGGTACACTGGAATGTGAGTCAGAGGGGACACTGTGATGATGGGACCAGGTCTACACCCCAGCCTAACTTTGCTCACCTGGACAGTAGTCAGAGTGTTCCCTTTATGTCCAGTACCTCGGAGGGACTTAAAGTCCCAACTCTTTCCCCTCGCAGGGTTATCTCTACGGCACAGCAGAGTGCCCAGCGCATGGCAGGACCTGTGATGGTCGGGTGGGGTTGGATGGTTGGACATTTCTATATTCGTTCACTCACATACTCATTTGATCTGAGCTAGACATTGTGCTGAGCTCCCAAAAGCCCGCCCACCACATTTAGTCCTGACTTCTAGCATGGGGAGATTAGTAATGGAGAGAGGCACATAAGTATGGTTGGGTGCTATGGGAGCATGGACAGAGGGTCCTCTACTTGGACTGTGATGTCAGAATAAAGAAATGGTCAAACATCAACTGTGATGAGGGAGTGACTTAAGGGGTGGGGGAGCCATACACTCCCATGGCAGCTCATCCCTTCTTGACAAGGATGGAAGCTATGAGGAAGTGGGTGGAAATCAGGTTGCAAGAGAGGGAAAAGCATGCATCCAGCTGCACCCCATCTTTTTCTTCTTTAATTATTGTTACATGCATATATTTATGAGTATGTATGTATACACGTATGTATTTAACTTATGGAGTCCGCTTGACTTTGTTCTTGTGTACATGTGTCCACTTGAGACTGGACATCCAGGAGGGATGTCGAAGCTCATCCCCAGAAGGGAGGAGACTGATTATCTCTTTTAGCAGTCACTGACCACCTGCAGCTCTCCATAAGACTATGTGAGATTTCTCCTGTCAATATTGACATGTCAACTGATTTCGTCATTATACTAGTCTTTTCTAGTTACCCATATTGTTAAGAGTTCATCAACAAATTTTCTTGACATGCCCAGAAGACACTCTACCAGCAAACGTCCTGGGCCTCCATCAGGCTAAAGAGTTGAGGGAGATGATACTCTTGGGAGTCATAGGAAGCTGCTATACCTCTAAAGCGTTCCTGGGTCCCCCTCCCTGTGTCTCTCACCTGTAAAGATACTGGTCTCATGTGTTGTCTCCTCTAGCAGTCCTCCCAAGGGAAGGAAATGGTTCCCACTTTGTGTGACCCAGCCTCCTCTCTGTCCTTTCTCCAGCTGCTCATGCCCCTAGCCAAGTCCCCTGCTGTGGATGTTGTCATCCAAGCCCAACCGTCTAGCAAGGAACTCTGGATTCTTGTCACAATCTGTGGATAGAGACATGATTCAGTACACTCTCCATGTCAACAAAGAGGAATTAAATTACCCCAATGGCTTCTGGGTGGGGTCCAGGGCCCCGCTAAGACATCTTTGTACTGAGGGTTGGAAGAAAACATTGGTGGAGGGTACGAATGGGGGAAACGTGGTCCTTGCTAAGCCTCTGTGTGTCTGAAGGCAGCATAAACACTTCCAGGCATTATTCCTAGCCAGAGAAAGAGGCTAACCAAAGGCTGCCAGCAGTAATACGAAAAGCCTTTAAATGTGTTTTTTTCCATCTGTTTAATTTCTTATGCTAAAAGGGAGAAGAAGTATAAATAAATGATTCAAAAGAAATGTCACATGCATTTACCTCCACCAGGGAAAATGACCAAGGCTTCACTTCATTAGGCAAGTTCTCAGGAGGCGCTGCCTGCTGGTGGGCTGCCATCCTGCTGGGAGTCCTCTACTTCTGAGCTTCCAAATTGAGTTGCTCAAGACCAACGTTGGCTGAAACTTTCTTTGCCTCAGCAGTCATACTAGGCCACATCCAGGGTATCCATCCCTAGGTATCGTCAATTTCACTGTCCAAGATGAAGTTAGGTTTCAATCCATGCCACCATCTTTCAAAACTGTCTAAGCCATCCATGTGTGGTTTACCTTTCTCACTGCTGTGACGAGATAATCTTCCCCCCCCCCCCAAGAAGTAGTGTAAAGGAAGAAGCATTCATTTTAGCTGGTGGTTTGAGGGTACATAGTAAGAAAGACTAGGCGGTGGGCGTGGCTTTCAAGGAGTCGTGGTGGGCGGGGCGCCCAAGGAGGGGTGGTGGGTGGGGTACCTAAGGAGGGGTGGTAGGCGGGGCTCTCAGGCATGGTGGCAGGAGTGTAAGGCTGCTTGTTTACATCTGGGTAGAACTGGAAGAGGAATGCTAATGTTCTAGAGGTTTTTCCATTTCTTTCAGTCTGGCACTAGGGGACTGTGCCACCCACATTCAAGGTTAAACTCCGGAACCTTCGTGGACACACCCAGAGGTGTGTCTCCTGGGTGATTCTCAGTCCAGTTCAACTAGCAGCACGCCTGCTTGTATGACTTGTATGTCATAGTTTTTCTAGATGTTTCCTTTTTCTGTGCACTCTCTTTTGTCTAAGAGGTAGAGTGGCTTATGTGTCTTCATCTCAGACAAGATGCTGTTCTGTATCTTGGGGTCATGCTGTCCTTGCTCAACAGTTTGTTCAACTTCTTGGGATGCTCTTCCTTGGCTTCCTCCTTCTCTCTGGCTTTGTCTTAACACCTTGAACTTGCTCATTGAAAAGTGCTATTTTATTGAAGGCTGGAGAGATGGCTCACTGGTTAAGAATACGTGTTGCTTTTCTAGAGGACCCAGGGAGAAGCACCCATATGGTGGCTCACAACCATCTGTAGCTCCAGTACCAGGGGACCTGATGCCCTCTCCTAGTCTCCATGGTAAATAGACATACATGTACTCACATGACTCATAAACATACATGCAGGCAAAACATTGATAACACATAGAAGTGGGTGTTTTAGGTAAATGCTTTTATGTTTTGCATCTCAAAAACACCCTCTATCTTACGTGCAGGAGAATGTTCTAAGCCACTGAGACCACACTCACACATTAATGATTGATATGAGCACATATCAATCTACTTTCTTCTTTACTATCCCAGAACCCAGCCCAGATCACATCTTTATTGTCTCACACCGAGGACACATCAAGTTCATGTAAGCATGCCTTACATACACTGTACACATCAATTGTACGAGCACCTTCTGTTTCTCTCCACCTTCCACACATTGGGAAACAGCCTCTGTAAGTGACTCACCCAAGATGGGCCAGAATCACAAGAGGTCAGCCCACCCTGCGGCTTGAGCTTTGAGCCTATCTCAGCCTTCAAAGTTCCAGTTCAAACAGGAAATTTATGTCTCTCCTGTGAGAGATGGCTCCTTCTAATCTTTAAGGAAATTTCTTCCCCTTGGTGTGTTTTGTTATCATACTAATGGGGGCAATTATCCACTTAAAACTGCCATTGTGCTTAGTGTGGGCTGATCCGTAACACCACAATTATCTGCACGCCTGCCACGTATACTCTTGGAGTCAGGAATATGTCTATTTTTGCAGTCCTCTGAACACAAATGCCATGCATAAAGAAAGTGTGCTAATTAAGGGTAGCATTGAATGCCTAACACTGCAAGCAAACAGTACAGTACAGTACAATGATACAAAGTCTAAAAGAATTAGGGAAACTCTGTGCAGTTAGCATCCGCATGTGAACTGACACTGACATACATTCGGTCCCCATAACAGTTGGTGGCATCTCACCTACTCCTGAGTTACTCGTGGAATGTTCACAAGGTTGCTTCTCATGACCGTTTGCACTCATGGAGTTATGACAAATTACAGATCATGTGAATTCAGTTATGTAGGTGGTTGGTTTGTATGATCAACATCAACTTCCACAAAGTGGACACATAGCTTTCAGTAAAGCTGTAGTGGCATGGTTGGTACAGGAAATGCCAACAACAAAGTTTGTGAACCATTGGAAAGTCAAGATGATGACCCTTCTCTTTGCTGCTGGCCATATCATGAAGCAAGACAATGGTGACTAACATATTCAACAGCAAGTTGCCAAAAGACTCAAATGACCAAAGAGACTACTTGAAACATAAATTTATATTCTGTACAATGAACCTCAGGCTGAATGCATATTGCTACTTATATTACCAATGTGGTTCAAAGCCAGTTTAATCTGCAAATGTTTTGTAATGTGTTATTTAGAGCATGAAGGTAAATATCTATAATTTTTTAATGCTGTCTCAGCCCAATGATTTTACATAACTTGCTATAAATTTGATGATAAGCTTCTGGAAGCCCCTGATGAGGTTCCTTATTTAACAGTGAATGGGAACAGCTAGACCACAGGCAAAAGCCTTGTTGTTCACATTGTGGTGACAACGGCTGGGAAATAATGGCTGGAACACAAACTGCTGAGTGACCTGAGATGCAGCCTTTGTCAGCAAATCCGATTGGAAGATGCCTTGAACGCATCACGGAGCAGTCGAGAGTCATGGGCTCCCAACATGGCTCAGTTTATAGACCTGCCAACTTGCTCGCGGGGCACTCCCTAAGCCTCTGACAGAGAGATGTACATTAAGCGATCTCTGTAACAAGAACAGAGACTCACAGAGGAAATGTTAGTGTCACCCACGATGCTGCAGTGAATTTGACCAGAATATTCACAGGATGAATCCCTGGTCACCACACAGAGGTAGGACAAAGCATGGCTTTCATTCATTGCCCCCTCCATGGGCAAACTGCTCTAAAGCTGTCACTGGAGGGTACAAACTTCCGGAGAATGACAACAATGAATCAAACTTTCAGAACAGAATGAAGTAACAAAGCAGAGTCAGAAGAAGCTATGAGCGTGTGCGAGTCTTTGAAGTCTTCGGAATGGAAGTAGATGCCACTGGCAAGGGTGTTGTTTCCACTGAGATGGTCTGCATGTCCATTCACAGCTACTTGAAAGAGTTGTCCTTAGAGACCGGGCATCTAATTCCTTTGACAATGACATGATTAGTGTTACAAATTCACAGACTTTCTGTGATATATGACTACCACTGGCTGTTAGCTGGGGAATATTTTTAAGGTGTGTGTGTGTGTGCGTGTGTGTGTGTGCGCGTGTGTGTGTGTGTGTGTGTGTGTGTGTGTGCGCGCGCGCATGTGTGTGTGTGCGCACATGCATGTGTGTGTGTGCATGTGTGTGTGTGTGTGCATGTGTGTGCGCGCATGTGTGTGTGTGTGTGTGTGTACGCGCACATGCATGTGTGCACATATATGTGCAGGCGCTTATGATGGCCAGGATCCTTGAAGCTAGAGTTACAGGCATTTGTGAACTGCCAGAAGTGGGTGGCTGGGATGTAACTGTGTTCCTCATGACCAAGCAACAATCCTAACTACTGACCCATGTCTCCAGCCTCAGGAGGATAGCTCTGAGGCAATGCATGCTCACAAGCCCAGAGTCTAGAAAGGTACAGGTGACATGTGAGCCTTTGAGTCCTCAGGAATAAGTCAGGGCACAGAGAAAGTGTAGTGCACGTAGCTGGTTGGGAATGTCGCCCTGACTGCTTCCCTTTGTAGAAAATTGTGTCACTTGCCAATGGTCATCATGTATGCATTAAAAGATTAGGCAACAAGAAAAAATCAAACTGTTCAAAAATTCACAAAAATATTTCAAAGAGTGTCTAATCTATTTACTGAAACAATTTAAAAAGTTTTGATGTTCTCTGACTAGACTGTAAGAGAATTTACTAACTAGAGAAGAGAAACTCACTAAACTAATTTTACTTATAAGACATTGTGGTGGGTAGGACAAACTGTGTAATGAGCATGATGAACACTCAGGACAGATAGACATCATCTTTCAGGAGAATCTCCTCTCTCTCTCTCTCTCTCTCTCTCTCTCTCTCTCTCTCTCTCTCTCTCTCTCTCCTTTCTGTGGCAGTAAAATTTTTAGCTGCAATAGCCAGCAAAACCACATCTTTAAAACCAGACACTTGTTGCTTTCCAAAGTTTTCAACTGAGGCTCGCAGGCTGGGAGATGGGTCCATGGTCAAGGAACTCCCCGTGCAGGCATGAGGATCACAGTTCCGACTCTCAGGAACAACATCGATCGATCGATCGATGCTAGGTGGGCATGGAAATCTGTCTGTAACCTAGCCTCTGAAGGTGGAGACCAGGAGTCTCCAGAACAAACTGGCTAGCAAGCCTATTCAAATCTGTGAGCTCTGGACTTGATTGAGAGACTCTGCTTCAATGAGTTATGCAGAAGAGCCATCAGTGATTGCCAACACCAACTACAGGCCTCCACATGTACCATATATCCTCACATACATCCTCACACATGCAAAATTACACATGCACACCCATGCACAACACACACCCAAAACTGGAAAAAAGAGAAAAGAAAATCAGAAAGGCTCTTGTTAAAAACTTCCGACGTCATTCTTTAACACTGCATCTTCCACGGCAGGTTGATGACACGTTTTCCAAGCAGGTGACCACATATCTTTTTGGCCCCTTCACCAAATGATGGTGACATGTCATTAAGGAAATACTAGTGTGTAAGAAAAAAATGGACGTGATGATGATGTTGTGTTTTATAAAAATAAAGAGGGAAGGAACATGTTTGGCGGATGTGCAGTCAGGTAAGGGGGAAGGGGTTCTTCTGCAGGCCCACGCTGCGCATCCCTTCCCCCTGAGGGAGCAACCACACGACCGTATAGTATAGAATAGAGTTTATTTGGGGCACGGGAAGAGGGAGTAGAGACAGAGAAAGGCTGGGGTGAGCAATAGAAGAATAGAGGCTGGCCATGGGCTCGTGGAGAGGAATGAGGAAGGGAATGGGGAGAGAGGAGGTAAGGGGCAAGAGGACAGAGTGAGAGCAAGAACCAAGAGAGAGGGGAGAGGGCAAGCAGCCCCTTTTATGGTGCGTCAGGTGGACCTGGCTATTGCCAGGTAACTGTGGGGCGGAGCCTAGACACGATGCCAACAGACTGGAGAGGGCATTAGTCTACAGCTGTTGCTACAGCACCTCACAAACTTTGTGCTTGAAACCAGCATGGGAGTATTGACTCACAGTCCTGGATGTCAGAGACTGAAACCAGTTTCACTGGGCTAAAGTTGAGGTAGAGGTGATTTGTTGAGAGAACGGATCCTGTGAGCAGCTGCATTCCCGGGCTGTGGCTCCTCCCACCTGCCTTAAAGCACGTGGCTCCAGCTTCTGCGGCCATCCCCTCCCTCCTGCTGTATTTCCCTCCCTAGCTCTTATGCCTTGTGGTTTTGTTGAATTTACATAGGCTGTCCTAGAAATCGCTCTGTCTCAATCGCTGTCATGAAATCACGTCGAGGAAATCCTATTTCTATGGCGACATGTTCGTGGATTCCCAGAATCCGGGTGTAGACACCTTTGGACACTATTGTGCCAACAGTAGGTGCAGGAATCTGTGTCTTGGGTCCCCGACACGATGTTTGTGATGGTGTCCCATGCTGCCGGTTCTTGGGTCCCCGACACGATGTCTGTGATGGTGTCCCATGGCCTGTTCTTGCAGTCCCAGAGGAGACACGTTGCCACTACCTCGAGAGTGGGATCACGCAGAGCCTTCCACACAGTTGTGGGCAGATGACAGCTCATGTCCCTGAGTAGGCTGTGAGCTCCTCTTCCCACGGTGGTTGCTGCCTGTCACTTGGTGACTCTCCTTGGAGAACTGCACATTGTGTGATAAGTGACTAGTCCTACTAAATAAATAGAAAACTTAGGAAATCAATGTTTGAAAGTGTGGCAGTGGGAACGCAGAAACCAAACTCGAGAGTTACTGTTTTTTAAAGACATAGTATGAACAAAAACCCCAAACACTGTCAGCTACCTATTTCTGAAATACAAAGAGAGACACGGGTAGATGTGTGTGGAAGTCATTGCTCATTTTACCTTTCCAGGTCCCTAAACCTAGCTGAAGCTTGGCCTGAAAATGACATAGGCATTGCTTTAAAAGTGCCAGTGGCTCTCTGCAGAGCAACTGGATCAGAGTCTCTGCACATACAGCCGGAAGATAGCAATTATGTTTAAGTTCCTTCAGGTTTTTGTGCCATCCTGCCAGGATGAGAGCACGGAGCCTTGCCAGTCTGTACCCCACCTCCCAAGGAGTAAACATGTACAACTGAGTCGTCCTGTCTCTGGTGACCCTGTCTGTAGGATGTCTGCAGCCAGGTGTGTCTCAGTGGGAGGGGCTCCAGTCTGCTCTTTCTCTGGATGTCTTCACCTATTGCCTTGAGGATAAATTGGCGCTGGAATGATAACTGGAGGGGATCCGATCGGGAATTATGATCACAATGTTCCAAGTTTCCTTAAGATCCACAGAGAGTGGAGCTGTGATTTAGTTCATAAGGACAGAGTCCAGTCTCCCGGGTTCGGGTCACCTGGCAGCCGACCTCCCAGGTATCAGCGGTCCTCGGAACCAGTCCAAGTTGCTGCCGGAAAAGACCCCGTGTAAGGAGACTTTTTACTTTCCTCCTCTCATTCTCCTGCTCCTGTCATAGGGACCTTTCCTGTCTCTGAATCTGTACTGACCCAGGCTGTTGGATCTGCTTTAGCTTAATATCTGTTCAGGGTCACCTCGCTAGACTCAGGTTCCATGCCCACCAGCACAGTGTCCCTGAGCAGAGACGCATGGTTTCCTGTCTTTGGCTCAGTGTTCTGGTTTCTATTTCCTCTCCCCTTCACATCCTTCTTCCTCTGTGAGACTCACTTATGACACTTATGTTTCTCAACTGCCTCATCCAAGATTTCCATGGGGATCCAAATCTGGTCTTCATAAATGTGTGGTGAGCTTTGAACAAATACTCATAGTGGCATTACAATAATGCCTACCAGATGGAGCACTCGGAGGGAACGAGAGTGTGGTTTCCAGCCCACTCTTAAGAGCTTAAGTATACCAGCAGGAGAACCCTGACTGTTTATTTTACTTCTCGCTCAAATCTACTTGAGGACTTCTTGCTTATAAACCATGAAGATGCAATTACTGTGGCCGTTTTGTGGGCTTTCATAGTATAAAAACCACTGTTCTCCTGGTAGTTCAATATTGTGCTATTTTGAAATTTTAGGTGAAAATCTTGATGAATTCCCAACATTCCTCTCCACAGTAGCTGAGTTTTGTCAAGCTTGGGGATGGTGATTGATCAGGACACTTGGGAAAACTGCAGCAAACTGGTCTTGAGCACATGTTGTGTGCTGTGGCATGTTCTGTTGCCAGCAGCTAGAGATGCCGGGATGATAGGAAGATGGCATCTGACTCAGTTGAAATGCCATGACCAAACGCAACTTAAGGACGCTTACACTTTGACTTATGAGTCCACAATGATAATGAATGCACGACGGAAGATGGACAGAGTAGAAAGCTGAGGTTGTGTCTTAACCACACAGGGAGCAGAGAGAAGAAGAGGGAAATGAGACAGAGCTACGCACTCTCAAAACCCTCTCCTTAACCACACAGGAAGCAGAGAGAAGAAGAGGGTAATGAGACAGAGCTACGCACTCTCAAAGCCCTCTCCTTGTCACGAGCTTCCTGCAGCAGAGTTCTAAAGGCTCTAGAACCTCCACACAGAGACTATTAACTGAGAACCAAATCTTCACATACATACCCATGCCTGTGGTACTGTTTTATGGCTTACTGGGCGATTCTCAGGGACAGTATCCCCAAAAGTATATGATTAGGAGTCTCAGGTCATACATTAGCCAATTTTGTGGTTTCTAGCTGTAGCAGGCTTTGGGACTCATAAGGCAGGTCATTCTCAGTTCAGTGTTGTTTGTTCGTGTAACTTGGCGCTCTTCTGGCTTTCTGTATCTGATGATGGATGGCTGTCTGATGGTGCCCGCGTGCCATCACGGTACCAAGAATAGGGCTTAGGCCTGGGGGATTGAACAAAGACATAGACTCAGGTCACTCATCAAGGAAGAATGCCAATGCTTTATTCGACTCTGCTCAATTTATACTGAGCAGCATGGGGGGGGGGGGGGTGGTGGTAAAAAAATACCAGGAGGAAATAACCCCAGTCATGAGACCGAGCTGGTAACCCCCAACTGGGGCTGACTCATCGCCACCTGCAAACGGGCCGAATTGCAAAGGACAGGACGTTTTTTCTCACAGAACATAATGTCCTGTGCAAACAGGTTCTGCAAAGAGAAATCCGGGTAGGGGTCTGTATCCAACAGATGTCACTGGTCTTGGTGCTCTTCTGGCTTTCTGTATCTGGTGATAGATGGATGGATGTCCCTGGTTTGGGGATTCATGATTGTATTCTCTTGGTTACCTTTTTTGAGATTATATATTTTTATATTATTATATGAATGTTTTGCCTGCATGTATGTCTGTACACCACGTGTGTGGAGGTCAGAAGAGGGAGTTACACACAGTTGTGAGCTGCCATATAGGTGCTAGGATCCCCTGGAAGAGCAGACAGTGCATTCAACCCCTGAGCCATCGCCCCATCCCCCTTGTCATCTCTTTAAATATTACCTTTCCCATACTGTTTCTATTATCTATCTGAAATCCTGCTCTGACAGTGTGTTAGGTCAGGGCTAACACACTCCCATACACTCTCCTTTTGGTTCCCTCCGAGGGGCAGTTGCTGTTTCTTAGGTGTTGTCTGTGGTAGTTTGGGCTTTGCCTGGGAGGTCTCCTGTTCATCCTCTGCCCTGTCTGTCCCTGGTGCCTGGATGACTTACAGAGACCTCGACCACCAAGACATAGCCCTGACCCTCTGGACATTACCACCTCTAACAATAGCATATTCTCTGAATTAATGTTTTCTAAGTTTCTGATCTAAAGATTCCTTGGGTTTGCTTTCTTCTTTAAAGAATTTGTTTTGTTTTGTTTTTATTTATGTTACATGTATATGTTTATGTGAGTGTATGTCACGTGTTGGGGGGATGCCCAAGGAACCAGAGAGGTGTCAGATGCCCTGGAGCTGAAGTTACGGGCAGCTGAGAGCCTCCCCATGTGGGTGTGGGGAACTGGGTGTGGGGACTGACCTCACATTCCCTGGAAGCATGGGGCTTACTTTTAACCGCTGAGCCATTTCTCGAAGTGCCCCCAGGATTTTTCTCTTTTGATGTTAGTTCAGCTGCAGTTGAAAGGTTTTTTTTTTTTAATTAAATATTGTTACAATCAATTTTAGTGCTAGTCAGGAATGGTGCCATCATATCACAGGGGACACCGACAGGCTACTTCACTGTCTGAATATCAAGGCCACTAGAGTTAAGACTCAGCTCGTTTCCTTTTATATGAATGGATCTGTGGTGTTTCTGTTGTTCCCAGCATTCCTGTTGTTCTCATGTTATGCTCCTGCTATTTGGGCCCTTAGAACAACCCACTGATGACATGCTCTGGGAGTGACTGGGTTAATAATACAGATCTGCGCCTTAGGGTCTCATTAGAAAGTCACTACCCACACTCTCACATGCATGGAGCCATTCCTGTCTGGGTTTCCTCCTGGGTCTGGAGCCCTCTCTTCACTGGGACATTGATAAAGACATGTCAGGAAGCAGGTCTAAGGAGCGCCTCATCTGACTTCAAGCCTCTTCATCTTAATATGATGCATTGACTCCTCTCCCTGATTGTAAAGTGAATCCTTGGAATTAAAGACAGATATTTTTCAAATGTGTGAGAAACAGTTGTCAGTTAAAAGCACCACACTTTGTGAAAGCTAAAAGGGCATTAGACTGCGGTGTGCTGGGAAGACTCCGGGGGTTAGTAAAAAACGTCCACAGCCTTGAGTTGAAGAATTTTGGGAAAATCTAAAGTGTCAACCTGGGAGGGTTTTAAGTACCTACTGTGTATTAATGCACATTAATGACGGTGTTGAGAAAATGAAGTTAGGCAGATGTTAAATTTAAATGGTTTGAACAGTTTGGCAGTTTCTTAGAAAACTAAATATATCTTACCTTACAATCTAGCAATTGTGCTTCTAAGCACTCACTGAACAGAGCTGAGAGCTATGTTCATGCCAAAACCCACAAAATGAAGCCTTATTCATAGTTCTAAGTCCTAGAAGCAACCCAGTAGGTGAATGACTAAATACAGACTGGCCCTCCACCCAGACACTGGAGTGTCCTTCACAGGTGAGGGAGCGCTCTATCGAGACACAAATCAGCACAGAGGCGTCTACACACTCACCACTCTGCGGGGGTGGGGAGTGCAGAATCAGTTCATAAAGGCTACCTACTATGTAACTCCAACCATGACTCTTGGGGAAACACTCAAGTGTGGAAAGAGGAGAAGGACCAGTAGATGCCAGCTAGAAGGAGAGAGGAGAAAGGCATGTGTGGAAGGTTTTTAAGATTGTGCCACCTCTCCACAAGTCGCTGCAACGCCGGCTATGTCATGTCTGTCTAGACAGGCTGCACAACAGTGTGAATGAACCCATGTGTATTTGGATGATAATAATCTGTCAGTGTAAGTTCATTGATTGGAACAAACACAGCAGTCTTGGGATGTTTAAAGACATCTGTGCACATCTGAGATGGAGGGCATAGAAGTACAATATTCATAGTACTTTCTACTTCACGCTTCTGTGTGAATCTAAGATTGTTATTTAAAAGTTTGTTAATTTAAACAAAATTTAAGTTTATTGATTTTAAAAAGCTTGTAGATTGTAATGAGGTTGTGTTGCCACCATCAGAGTAGCTGTCATCAATTGGAAAAAAAGGTATTCCAGGGCCTTAAGAAAGTACCTGCCCCACTCATGTCTCCTGCTTTCTGAAAAAGTCCAGGGGTGACAGAGACAGGAGCATTGTCATCTGGGGCTTGGGAAAGAGGATTGAAGACTTGGATCATCATCACCACTGTGGAGTGAGAAGGGGCGTGGGGAGAGGTGGGATGGAGGTGACCAGCGCACAGCAGCTGAGGTAAGGGTCGGCTAGGCAGATGCTCGCATCTCAGAACCCTCTAAAAAGAGCTGAGAAGCCAGGCTGGAGGTATCAACTATAATCTGAGCATGAGGAGGCTCAGGCAGGAGGTTGGTGAGTCTAAGCTATCCTAGGCTACATGGTATTCCTCTTGAAAGGGGAGGAAGGAGGAAGGAAAGGAAGAAGGGAGGGAGGGAAACAGGGAGGGAGAGAAGGACAAAGGGAGGAGGAGGGAAAGAGAAAGGGTAAGGGCATAAGAATGCATGCATATGGCACACGCATACACACATATGCACACATACACATATATACTTATATGCACACACCTACACACACATATGCACACATACACACACAAACACGCACACATACATACATACATACACACATGCATACACATACATATACATACAAACATACATACACACACAAAGAACCGAAGGAAGAGCGGAAGGAAGAAGGAGGAAAGAGGAATGAGGGAGCGGAAGGGAAGAGAGGGGAAGGGAAGAGGGGGGGAAGGGAAGAGAGGGGAAGGGAAGAGGGGGTAAGGGAAGAGGGGGGAAGGGAAGAGGGGGGAAGGGAAGAGAAGGGAAGGGAGGAGGCTGCGAAGGCAGTTGAGAGATCATATTCCTGACACCTCTTGAGTCTTTGTGAAAAGTAGGCTCTACCTATAGCCGCACACTAGCATGTGCGGATACAGAGACACAGAGAGAATGGAAGGCGTGGAGTGGTGCACCTGTAGCCGGGACACACAGGAACAGCTGTGTGGGTATAAATTTGTACTTGTTGTCTGTTCTGCATGCACCCAGATGATCAAGGCAGCTCACCATGATGGAACTACAAGCTCCCTCACTAGCTTGTGGAATTCACTCTGCGACCTCAGGCCCGATGGGAAGGAAGCAGCTTTCCAGCACTGTCACCCCTCCTCCATCACTCGGCTCTGCCTGCAGGAGCCCTGCACCATGTGAAATGCCCAGTATGGTTTCTGGCAAATTCACGTGTGTTCATCTGGGTCTGTCTGCAGGTGGCTTTTCCCTGCCCACACATCGCCACTGCCCAAGGCAGGTTGTAATTTGCTGTTACTGGTCAATGACGCTCACTTCTTCCTTGTGTCACTGGAGGTCTTTGGTGATTAGAGTGTGCTGCCGATGAGAGAGTCAACAACAGAAGACCAGATGGAGTTAGACTCTAAGAATGGTGTCCCTTTGTCCCCACCAGCTCTTCCTTCCTGGATTGGAACCCATTTCCTGCTGTTGCACAAGCTACTGAGAAATGGGGATAGGAAGGGCATTGCAGTCATTGGGGACACTTCTGCCTGGAGGCTGCACGAGGAGAGAGTGCCTAAGTGGAAACAGACCCATTTGTACATTGGCAATTAAATCCAACTGGGTGTGGGAAAAATCAACACAGAGCTCAAACCAGACCAAAAACAGAAAAAAAGAAAAAAGGAAAGAGGCGGAGCAACACCTTTTAAGTTTAGCAGGGACTTAAAAGGCTATTTTTTAAAACTTCTGGTACTAACAGTTGGTTTTAAGGCATTCATTTAAAAAGTCTTTTGTTGAGTTAAAACTCAAGAAGCCTTTCAGCACTTCTACTCTTTCTGAATTCCCTGCCTTTGAACATGATGACATTAATTCCCTTGAAATTTGTTTTACTGAGCAGTTTTCCCAACTGAGAGGAAAGAACAAAGGGTCACTAAGTGATCCACGCTCCGCTCCTGGGAATCTGCACACGTGACATTACTTATAGCTCCTTCACTGTTGCAGATCTTGCTATGTGTGGTGTCAGGATTCTGGGACTCACAAGAGTCTGTGGGGTGGAAGAGAAGATGGCTCTGTGAAGGTGGAAGCCAGGACGAAGTCCAGACGACAAAGGCAAGGAAACTGATTCTCTTCTGGGGTCTCCAGAAGGAACACTGACTGCCCTGCATCCTATCATTGGAATTTCTCATGCCCAGAATTATATCACGAGATGTGTACAGTGGCTGAAGCAATTACATCTGTGGAAATTTGTTATGGCAGCCATAGGAAATGGATGCAAGCTGGAGCCCTCGTTCCTGTTGGTGGAGCAATGGTGGGAAGCTCTTACAGGTGTGGGTGGTGGGAGCACCAGGGAAGGAGAAGGGTCAGTGAGATGGGAACTGTACCTCACTCCCTCTACCCTGTACCTCATCTGTCAGCATAAGCAGAATAAGACACTTCCAGAATGTTAAAGACAGTAAGGATGCTTCCACAGTGACGTACAGAAGAGGGCAAAAAGGCATTAAAGGGTGCTGCAGAGTCTAAACAGTAAAGGGTGTGCTCAGATAGGTTACATAGTTAACAGTCTTCACAGAAAACATGAATCTTCCTTTGGCAAAAACAAAATTAAAAGTTAACAGAATGAGAGACATATTCAATTGACTATGAATTAGTGTTCTGACACAAGAGAAATCCCGAGAGGAGAAAAACAATGAATTAATTACCAGAAGAGGAAATCTGAATGACCGATAACAAACAAAAGATGCTTGCCTTCAAAACAGGCAAATGAAAGGAACGGGGTGGGGCTTGATTCCCTCTTCCTGTACTGAGTGAGTTGATGGTGAAATCAGGCAGCCGTGCTACCCAGCTGCAGTGATGTCCTTGGGAAACAGCTTGATTGTTCCATGAGCATGAGTTTGCTTGTGACATCTTGGGGAGAAGTGTGGGGGAGCCTGGGAAGTTGGAGCCTCCTTTATTTGCTAGGGACTGAGCTGTGGGTACGCAGTGACTAAGTGTCCTGAGGTAGAGGGTCTTCTATATGTATACAGTCAGAGCTTACTTCCAAGGCTGGAAGACTGTGACAGGAAAATCTCTTGATTTAGAAATAATTTTTAACATGCCACTTACCTAACGGTGAAATTAACTATACATGCATACATACATACCTACATTACATATAACACACACAAATATATAATTTAAATGTAAATAAACTTGACATATCAATACTTTTTTTTTTTTTGAGCCAAGGTCTTTCCATGCAGCCCAGGCTGGTCTCAAATTCATGATTCTCCTGCTTCAGTCTTTCTGGGACTACAGAGCATACACCAGTCTTGGCTAAACACAAATACATCTTAGAAACCCAGGTTGGCAAGATAGATCAGCAAATAAAAGTGCTTGCCACCAAGCTGGACCATCAGCTGCAGGGCGTGTGATGTGGAGGGAGGCAGTTGACTCCCTCAAGTTATTGTCTGATCTCCATACCTGTGAGTTTGTCTACATGCATGCATGCATGCACACGTACACACATACACACACACACACATACACACACACACACACACACATGCATGCATGCGCGCACACACACATACACACACACATGCATACACGCGCGCGCGCACACACACACACACACACACACACACACGTGCGTGCACACACACACTCACACACACTAAATGTAAAAAAATCAATTAGAATATTAAGACAAAATGGAAATTGATGGGATATATAGATAATGTACTTTGGAGTTCTAGAAACAAAACTATGTAATACAAATACAGGTGCATTTTAAAAATCAACTGATACATAAAGCATAAAAGGTATATATATTAGTAGAATATAAATGTAATATTTGATAGGCACACGCATATGCGCACATTGGATCTTACTTAGATCATGTTATATATCCTTGCATGTTTATCATTCCTTTTTACATTTTTATTACATTTAATTTTTTGGTGTGTGTGTGTGTGTGTGTGTGTGTGTGTATGTGTGTATGTAGTATGTATGTATGTATGTATGTATGTATGTATGATGATACATGCATGTACATGCCATCGCACACTTGTGGAGGCCAAAGGACAAGGTGCAGGAGGCAGGTCTCCCCCCATCATTTAGGTTCTGGGGGATCAAATCCAGGTGTCAGGCTTGCCAGTTGGAGCCTTTACCTGCTGAGCCATCTTCCGGTCCCCTGTATTATTTCTTAATGGTAGAACTTACTTTCTTTCAGCACTTTGAGATCTATTGTGCCCCACTGTGCACCTACTGTGCGACAGCACCCGGGCTTCTGACTCACGACTAACTATGACTTGGAACTCACTGACCAATCTCCCTCCCTCTCTTTTCCCCTGGGGATGATTTAACGATGCACATGTCTCTGGAGATATTTAAGGGATGAAGGGCTACATGGTTATTTCAGTCTCTGAGGCTGGTGGAGAGGAATGGGCACAGAAGCATAGTTTAAAAAACAGAGTCATGGCCTCTCCTGGCCTCCCTCCTCCCCTCCTCCCCTCCTCCTCTCCTCTCCTCCTCTCCTCCTCTCCACCTTTCTTTCTCCCTCGTTCCCTCTCTGCCATCCTCTCTCTACTTCACTGCTTTCATTTGGCTTCCTCTATTCCTCCCTGTCTTCTCATTCTTTTTTAAAACCTGTTATAATTAGAAGTTAATACGTTAATCTAAACTGTGGGAATGCAGAAATAAATTTTTCTTTTTATTTTACTGTAACTTTCAATTTCAGAAAGCAGAAAACCAAATCACATTTAAAAAAAAAAATCCCACCTAGAATTCAAGACTAAAAATAAAAGCTGTAGACTCTACTAACGGGGGTAACTGAAGAAACAACGAGGAGCTTGTTTGGGGGTGCTGTGTTTCACAGAGGGTTCCTTAGGACACAGCCAGGGCCCGGGCTTCAGGTTCCCTGTTCTGTGGAGGAACCATGTCTCCTGATACAATTCCTCAGCACTGACTTACCTCCCTCATGGGGAAACAGCTTCCAGTCTCTTCAAACCTCTGCTGGGATAGCCTTTGTGGGTTCCAGTAAGTGGTTTCTCTGAAGCAAGTGGTTCCATTTTGAGGCCATACAAAACTATTAAAGAAAATTTTTATTTTTTAGAAGAAACCTATTCCTGTGGACTCCACCCCTTGAGAGATTAAATCCACTGTTCCCACAGCAAGAGTGCTTTCAGAACACAAAGATGGCTAGTTTACATCTGTAAGTTTTTAATATCTGAACGCATAGGGGGATTTATACAGAAATGCAGTCTTGTGAGAATTGACTGGCGATGTCACTAGGAAGTGTCAAAATGGCTGTGAACCTGAACTTCAAAAGTTGGCTTTGAAGCCGGGCAGTGGTGGCGCACGCCTTTAATCCCAGCCCTTGGGAGGCAGAGGCAGGTGGATTTCTGAGTTCGAGGCCAGCCTGGTCTACAGAGTGAGTTCCAGGACAGCCAAGGCTACACAGAGAAACCCTGTCTCGAAAAAACCAAAAAACCAAACCAAACCAAACCAAACAAACAAACAAAAAAGTTGGCTTTGAGAATCTAAAGGAAACTGTCATGTTGTCGCCACGGGAACTTGAGCGATGATCTCCTTCCATTTCCTTTGTGTTTGCCTGTAATGATGTATCACATTCAGATCACTTGAACAACCGTTATCAACCAATAAACTCTAAAACTGAGACTCCTTTCCTGTCCATCCATCATTTCAGAAGCAAGTAAACATCAATCCAGTAGGGAATGTCTTCTGTCTGTCTGTCAGCCTCATCTGTAATTCAGGCTGACCCATGTCATCAGCCTCAGGTCTCACCGTGATCTGACTTTGACATTGATCAGCGGGGCATTGTTACTCCCTTATAAAATATGCAATGCCATTCATAAGGAGATGTTTGGCTCCTCTTGTCTTCTGACCTATCAGGTTTTAGCCAGGCATTCAGTTCCCCTTTGTACGTCTGTGTTCCAGTCTGGTAACATTGCTCAGCAGTTATGAACTCTATCCCAGGAAGATGCCTTCTCCCTGACACTCAGAGAGAAGTTCACTGCATGACATGGGGCCCCACCCACAGTTTAGACTCCACCATTCTCCGAAAGACCACAATGACTTCAAAGCCACTAAAACTATTTAAGACTGGGGTTAGTCAGTCAAGGTGGACTTTCTTAAAGTCTTTTCTCACGTCCCTATTGTTACTACTTTACCCACAAACTCTTTCAAATATGGCTTCTGCTGTAATGGCGTCCTTGCCTCTTCACCAGCCCCTCTTCCCCTCCCCCTTCCCCTTGCCCAGTTATGAACTGTCACCTAAGCCTGGCTTCCCCCAAGTGGAAAACCACATCTTCAGACAGTCCTTCCCACAGAGCAGACTTGAGGGTTTCTCACCATGGATGGTGGAAAACAATTATTTCACAAGCTTCCCTCCACCACTCCCCCTGACCCCCAAGGGCTACGATATGTTTGTTCTTTTTTCTCCCCCCTTTATTGAATTAAAATCAGTTTTGTCTGCACGATTGCACAACCCCTTTCTCCGGTGGAGGAAGACTGAAGGCACATTAAAACCTGAGGGCACAGAATGGTACCCACATCTACAAGGCTTTTGCTATCGGTTGTACAAAGTCAACCCTGTGGGTTACAGACAGGAGGCTATGCCGCAAGGAAGGCTTGTACTGTCTGCCAGAGACTAGGAGTACATGATTTGAAAAGCCACAGAATTAATTTCTGAACTCAGCATTGTGAAAATTTGTAACAGGAGAGTATATGCCTAACTCATGTCATCTGGATTCCCCTGTAGCCACAGAGCAAAACACCCGAACCCATTCACTATAGTGTGATGGATGAACTCAGGGCGAACGGACACACTCGAGCCCATTCACTATAGTGTGATGGATGAACTCAGGGCGAACGGATTCCACATCTTTATGCTCTCTGATGCTTTAACCTTTTAGCTGCTGAAATTAGCTCTTTGCCACCACCTGGCTCTTTTGACCTTGACCTTGACAGCTAGGCTACCCCTTGGACTTGCCTTGTTTTAACTGGTAATCAGGAAAACGGGAATGGATTGGCAAGGATATAATCTCAAGTCTGTCCTTAACATTTCAAATATACAAGGACAGTGACTCTTTCCAGAACTTCCCTAGTCTGGTGCCCTCTTGAGAAATTTGTTCTCCAAAACTCAAACCTCAGTAATTGGTAAAAACGCATTGGAAGAGTTTTCAATATTTTTGAAGCTGAAAATATGCCCATATAGTTAAAACAATCCCAGAGGGATCTGGAATGAGGACCGGCCAGGCTAGAAGAGAGGCAGTCCAGAGCTGAAGGCCCAGCATGGAGGAGACTGTGCCAATGCCAAATTACTGGATGGGATTTCTGAGCAAGAATCAAATATTTTAGGCCTCCAGCATTTGGGGAAATTATTTTAGCAGGGAGTATGCAGTATTAAGACAATCACTTGTTTTCTTGAAACACAAATTAAGAAATTATGTGGCTTGATGTTTACCTTCCCACTAAGATTTTAGCATTTTTCTCAACAACAATATACATTTTGGGGATCTATGAGGCAGAGACCTCTGTGTTCAAGGCCCCGAGTCTCAAGGACCCTAAGAAGGGCTAGTCATTGGCCCATGGTCCCCAACCTCAGATGACTCCCACATCTATAAATCGTAAGCCAGAAGGAGACAGTAAGGAAAAGAAAGCATGGCTCACTTAGAAAATGAGCAAATAATTCTAAGTTTTGGGAACAGAGAGGAGGCTGTGAAGAGACTGTGAGAAACTGGATGAGCTGACGCTCTTTTTTTTTTTTTTTTTTTTTTTTTTTTTGTCGTACAATAGAAAATTTGTTTTGAATTTACTTCCAACGGATGCATAGCATGGTGAGTGAGGAATTGAATGTTATTCCAGGTTCCAATTTAACTTTGGAAGTGAAATTTGGGAGGTATGCTTCATTTCACAGAAACTAAACAAGTTCCCGAATTTTCTTACGTAAG
>JADRCD010215937.1:0-42692 GCA_019843815.1 Montemys delectorum | reverse complement strand
TGTATATTGTATTTATTGTGTTTATATATGGGCCATAAACTCCTGATCTCTCCAAGAATTTTAACATGAAGAGATGTTGGACTTTTGTCAAGGGATTTTTCAGCATCTAATGAGATAGTTATGTGGCTTTTTTTTTTTTCAAATTTTCTATATGGTGTATTATGTTGATGGATTTTTGTATATTGAACTATGCCTGCAACCCTGGGATACAGCATATTTGATCATGGTGGATAATATCTTTGATGTGTTCTTGGCTTCATTTTGCAAGTGTTTTTCAGCGTTTTTGTATTAAGTGTATTCAGTATTTTTGCGTTAATGTTCACAGGGAAAATTGGCCTAAAATTCTCTTTAATTTTTTACTCTCTGTGTTGTTTCAGTATCAGGGTGACTATGGCCTTATAGAATGAATTTGCCTGTGTTCTCTCGGTTTCTATTTAGTGGATTAGTGTTAGCAGCATTACTATTAGCTCTTCTTTGAAAGTCTGGTAGTGCTAATATCATTTGGTACTTGGAGGTTTCGTTTGGGAGAATTTTAATGAATGTTTCTATATCCATAGGGGTTATAGGACTGTTATAATTTACCTGGTCTTGATTAAACTTTGGTAAATAGTGTCTTTCTAGAAAACCATTTCATTTAGAACTTTCAATTTTGTAGAGTGCAGTATTTTGAAGTAAGACTTAATGATTATTTGAAATTACCCAGGGTATATTGTTATGTCTCCCATTTCATTTCTGATTTTGTTGACTTGTATACTGTATTTTTTTTGCCAGTTAGTTTGACTGCACGTCTGTGTATTTTCTTAATTTTCTGAGAGAGCCAGTTCTTTATTTTGTTGATACTTCATTTTGTTCCCTTTGTTAATTTCCTGCCACCTACTACTCTTGGTTGGGTCTTTTCTTCTTCCTTTCTTTCTTTCTTCCTTTCTTTCTTTCTTTCTTTCTTTCTTTCTTACTTTCTTCTTTTCTTTTTTATATCTTCTTCTTCTTCTTCTTCTTCTTCTTCTTCTTCTTCTTCTTCTTCTTCTTCTTCTTCTTCTTCTTCTTCTTCTTCTACAGTCATAAGGGGAATTGGTCTGAAGTTCTCCTTCTTTGTTGAGTCTTTGTGTAGTTAAATACCAGAGTAATTATTATTTCATAGAAGGAATTGGTTAGTTTTCCTTCTATTTCTATTTTGTGGAATAATTTGAACTATGTGGAATAATTAGAATTCTGCACTAAACCCATGTGGTCCTGGGCTTTTTTCATTGAAAGACTATTAATGACTGCTTCTATTTCTTTCGGGGTTATGAGACTGTTTAGATCATTTATCTGACTTAACTTTGGTACCTTGTATCTATCTAGAAAATTATCCATTTCATTCAGAATATTCCAGTTTCATTGAGTATAGGCTTTTGTTGTAGGGTCTGATGATTTTTGACTTTCCTCAATTTCCTTTGTTATGTCTCTCTTTTCATTTCTGATTTTGTTGATTTGGATATTGTCCCTCTGCCCTCTGGTTAGTTTGTCTAAGAGTTTATCTATCTTGTTGATTTTCTCAAAGAATTAGCTTCTGGTTTGGTTGATTCTTTGTATAGTTCCTTTTGTTTCTACTTGGTTGATTTCAGCCCTGAGTTTTATTATTTCCTGATTTCTACTCCTCATGTGTCTATTTGCTTCTTTTTGTTCTGGAGCTTTCAGCTGTGCTATCAAGCAGCTAGTGTATGCTCTCTCCAGTTTTTGTTTTGTTTTGTTTTGTTTTTTTTTTTTTTTTTTTTGGAGGGACTCAGAGCTATGAATTTTCCTCTTTGGACTACTTTCATTGTGTCCCACAAGTTTGGGTGTGTTATAGTTTCATTTTCGTTAAACTCTAAAATGTATTTTATTTCTTTCTTTATTTCTTCCTTTACCAAGTTATCATTGAATAGGTGTTGTCCAGCTTCCAGGTTTTTGTGGACTTTCTATTGTTTATGTTGAAGACCAACCTTAGTCAGTGGTTACCTGATAGGAAACATGGGATAATTTCAAACTTCTTATATCTGTTAAGGCCTGTTTTGTGACAGATTATTTGGTCAGTTTTGGAGAAGGTACCATGAGGTGCTGAGAAGAAGGTATAGTCTTTTGTTTTAGAATAAATTGTTCTATAGTTATCTATTAAATCCATTTGTTTCATACTTTCTGTTAGTTTCAGTGTCTTTTTTTAGTTTCTGTTTCCATGATCTGTCCATTGCAGAGACTGGAGTGTTGAAGTCTCTCTCACTATTATTGTGTGAGGTGCAATGTGTGCTTTGAGCTTTATTAATGTTTCTTTTATGAATGATGGTGTCCTTGCATTTGGAGCATAGAGGTTCAGAATTGAGAATTCATCTTGGTAGATTTTATCATTGACGATATGAAGTTTCCCTCCTTATCTTTTTTGATAACATTTGGTTGAAAGTCGATTTTCTTCAAAATTAGAATGGCTACTCCAGCTTGTTTCTTGGAACCATTAGCTTGGAAAGTTGTTTTCCATCCTTTTACTCTGAGGTAGTGTCTGTTTTTGTCACTGAAGTGGGTTTCTTGTATGCAGCAAAACGTTGGGTACTATGTATGTACCCAGTATGTTAGTCTACATCTTTTTATTGGGGGAATTGAGTCCATTGATATTAAGAGATATTAAGGAAAAGTGATTGATGCTTCTTGTTATTTTTATTGTTAGAAGTGGAATTATGTTTATATGGCTATCTTCTTTTTGCTTTGTTAAAAGAAAATTATTTTCTTGCTAATTCTAGGATGTAATTTCCCTCCTTTTGTTGTAGTTTTCCATGTATTGTCTTTTGGTGGGCTGGATTTGTGGAAAGATAGTGTGTAAATTTTTTTCACGGTATGCTTTGGTTCCTCTATCTATGGTAATTGATAGTTTTGCTGGGTATAGTAGTCTGGGCTGGCATTTGTGTTCTCTTAGGGTCTGTATGTCATCTCCCTAGGATCTTCTGGATTTCGTACTCTTTGGTGAGAAGTCTGGTGTAATTCTGATAGGTCTGCCTTTATATGATACTTCACCTTTTTCCCTTACTGCTTTTAATATTCTTTTTTTGTTTTGTACATTTGGTATTTTCATTATTATGTGACTGCAGGAATTTCTTTTCTGGTCCAATCTATTAGGAGTCCTGTAGGCTTCTTGTATGTTCATGGGCAACTCTTTCTTTAGGTTAGGAAAGTTTTTTTTACATATTTTTGTTAAAGATATTTACTGGCCCTTTAAGTTGGAAGTCTTTACTCTCTTCTATACTTATTATCCATGGGTTTGGTCTTCTCATTGTGTCCTGGATTTTCTAGATGTTTTTGGTCAGGAACTTTTTATATTTCACATTTTCTTTGACTGTTGTGTCAATGTTTTCTATTGTATCTTCTGTTCCTTAGATTCTCTCTTCTATCTCTTGTATTCTGTTGGTGATGCCATCTATAACTCCTGACCTCTTTTCTAGGTTTTATATCTCCAGAGTTGTCTCCTTTTGTGATTTCTTTATTGTTTTTACTTCCATTTTTAGATCCTGGATTGTATTTTTCAATTCCTTCATTTGTTTGGTTGTGTTTTCCTATAATTCTTTAAGGGGTTTTTGTGTTTCCTCTTTAAGGTCTTCTACCTGTTTTCCTGTGTTCTCCTGTATTTCTTTAAGGGAGTTATTTCTGTCCTTCATAAAGTCCTCTATCAATTTCAGGAGATGTGATTTTTAAATGTAAATCTTGCTTTTCCAGTGTTTGTGGGTATCTTCGACTTACTGTTGAGGGAGAACTGTGTTCTGATGTGGCCATATAGCCTTGCTTTTTGTTTTTTGTTTTTGTTTGTTTGTTTGTTTGTTTGTTTTTTGTAAGGTCTTTGTGCTTGCCTTTCACTATCTGGTTAACTCTGGTCTTAGTTGGTCTTGCTATCTCTGCCTTGAGCTTGTCCCTCCTGTGGGCCTGTAAGTCTGTGTCAGGACTCCTAGGAAACCAGCTCTCCCCTGGCAGGACTGGTGCACAGAGGGCTATGGAACAACCCCAGCTTCTGGGTGCATATGGAAGCAAGAAGGACCCTCTCCCAGCTGCTCCACTGTTTCTGTGACCTGTGCACTCCTGGCTGGTTCAGCCTTTGACTATGTTTGTGTTCTTATGCTGGCCGTTAGCCATCTGTCTGTAGACTATTGGCAGGCCTGCTACCCCCCGGTGGGAGCAGGCCTCTAGGGCTACAGGTAAAGCTGCTCCTCCATAATGTTAGCAGGATTTTGGTATTGCAGGTCACTGTTTTCCCTGATGGATGTCTGTGATGGATTTGAGCTTCTCATTGTCTCTGTTGGTGGCAGGCCTCCAGGGATGGAGATAGAGCTGGTGGTTGCTGGTCTATTATTGTCCTGGGCATGAGCAGGCCTCCAGGGATGCAAGCTTAGATTTGTCTCAGAAAATGGAATGCAGTAGGATCAGAGCAGATCTCACCACTTCTAGGTCTACCTGGAATGGTCAACCAGCAAAGAATTGAGATAAGGGTCACACACAGGGTTGTTGATTGCTAAAGACATCTGAGATTGTGGATAGTGGTGTGGACTAGATGATGGAGTGCAGAGGCAACAGGGCCGACCAATAGGCATTTCATCTACCTGGAGCCTGGAATGTGTTTTCAAACCTTCAGGAGCCATTAATATTTGTTTTTGTAACTGTTTGTCACCAAAGCCATTATTATTGGTTTGTTTAAATTTTTGTGGTTTACACATTTTTTTATATATATTTTTGTATATCCTAGATATAATTTTCCTTTGGTAGTATAATTTTAAAAAATATTCTCCCATTTTGTATGGTGCTTCATTAAATTGAGAACTTATTTAGCTTTATAGAAACTCACTAACTTTGTTAAGTGTATTTATCAATTGTGATCCTTATTTCTTGGGCAGCAGATTATATATTATAAATTAACTATTTCTGCATCTTGCATTGCAGTCCTTATTTTTTTCTGACACATTCTGAACGTCAGGTTTTACGTTGAGGTTCTTCATCACTTTCAAGTGGGTTGTTTGCAAGATGAAGAAGATGTGATTTGTTTCATTCTTCTACCTGTGGATATCCAGTTTGTCTTTTAAACACCATTTGATAAACAATATTTTTCTTTAATGGGTATCTTTGTATCACAGAAAATAAAAAAGTGTAGTTCTGTGATTTATATCGATGTCCTCTATTCTTTTACATTGATTACTGTGTTTAATTTTGTACCAGCACTATATTTTTATTAGTATAACTTTTGTAATATAACTTGAAACCCAGTTTGGTTATAACTGTAACTGGATTCTTGTTACTTGAAATTACTTTATCTATGTATGATAGCTTGAGTAAACACATGTGGATGTTGATGGTGTTTGTTTGTTTTAGTTTCTATGAAGAATGAAGTTGCAATTTTGGTTGAGATTTCCATGAATATGTAATTTGTTTTTCATTGGATGATTATTCTTACTGTTAACTTTTCATTACATGAACATGTGTAATATTTCCCCATTTTAATGCTGTTAAATTTTCTTCAATAATTTGGTTCCTATCCTCTAGATTTTTCACTTCTTGGTTAGACTTATTGCAAGTAATTTTTATATTTTCATGCTATTGTGAATAGAAGTATTTCAATACTTTCTAAATGTTCATCACGATGATACAGGAAACAATTTTTTAATTTTGATTTGTTCTTACTTATCCAAGACCCTGGACAAAGCATTAAGTTATTTCTTTTAGATAGTTCTAATTGTGAGATATATGAATTTATGGCTATAAAGGGTCATTATGTGACTATCTTCATTTTGTCCCATAGATTATAGTGATGTTTAAGTCTAGACATTTTTACTTTTTCCTTAATTGCTTTATTGACCTACTCTTTATTCCATGGTTGCTGTTTAGTCTCTACAAGTTTTTGCATTTTTTATACTCTAAGGATGTAGAGTATCAATTTATGTCTGTTGGTATGTTTCTCAGAGGCACCAAAAATAGGGTTACTGTTTTCTGATATAATCTACTTTTTTGAATCTTTTGATTATGGAATTGAGTCCACTGATATTATCATTAGTAGTATTAGTATAAGATGTGTAATAGCTTCTTTTATGGGTTGAATTTGTAGTGCTTTGTGTTTTCTTAGTCTTCATCTGTTTAAACAAATATGTTATTTTTGTAATTAAGTATTCTAATTTTTGAAATTATAATCAGAATGATTTTCTTCTTTCCTTTCCTTTCTGCAAACTCTCCTATACATACTTCCTTGCCCATATTTTAAAATTCATTTTCTCTTTTCATTAATTGTTTCTATATTCATATATGTTTATGTATTACCATAAGCTACACTCATAATGTTTCACATACATGGTTGCTGCACAATAAGTTAAATGGAAAACAATATTAGACATGTTAACATGATTAAGAAAAGCCCTGGATACCTCAGCCCTATTAAAAATATATAGGAATGTTGCACATAAGAGAAATGTTTTTTTTCCCAGTAAGTAATATATCCATACCAAAGAGTCAATCCTAAAAATACACGTATAGGTACCATTATACTGACTGATAAGGTTGCATGTATTTAGCATATACTCCTACCCCACCTCCCTGATGCTTGTTGGGTATCTTTACTATTCTATTCAGTTTAAAACATTTCCTACAGGATCCTCTGAATGTTTAGTAGACATGCATTGGTTGGCCAGCTATTATCACTGAAAATTTGATCTTTTCCTTCCATTACGGCAGGTAGTTTTCCTGAGTTTTCTAGCTTGGGTTGTCAGTTATGGTCTTTCAGAACTTGAGATTCATTTTTATGTGTGTGTAACCTTCTGGTTTTGAGACATCCAATTGAAAACCCGTTATTCTGAATTTTCTGACAATGTATGTTACCTTGTCCTCTTTGGACACTTTTAATTCAAATTCTTGGCATTTTATTTTTATTTTATGTATTTATTTTTGCCATTTTATGGCCTTGCCTATTTTATTCATTTTTTCTCTGAGATTTTTGAATATATTTATCACTATTTTAATTTCTTTTTCTAGAACTTGGACTACCTCATTGGTAGTCAATATTATACAACTGGTAATTTTTAGAGAATTAAACTTAATAGACATTTTGTTTTAATAGTATTTTTAAATTTAGATTTGTACATCTACAGTTATTTTGGCATAAAGCTTTCTGACATGAACATGTTAAATAAGTAATTGGTTTTTGTTTGTTTTGCTTCATTTTTTCTTGGCTTTGATATTTTCCTTGGTTATATTAAGTGTTGACTAATATTCAGTTGTATAAAGGCTCATTGTTAAGGCTCACATGGGTTGAACGTGATTTTAGGTCTGTTGTAGGTGCAATGGTTTTGTGAGTCCTCTTATCTCAAAAGACAGAATTTACAAGATATTATCTATGTGCATTGGGGGTCTGGATAGTTGAGAACTCTAAATTCCCTTTTCTGGATGGGTCACACGTCCTAAGAACTGCAGGCAATTGAGCAGATGCACCTCCTGTGAGTTCACCATCCAAAATATACAAAGAAATATAGAAGATATTTAGGATTAGGAATTGTGTGAACTCATTGAACATTGGATGTGTGCTGAGTATTAACCTTAGTTTTTATCATATAGGCTACAAAACAAAAGTATGAGTGTATCAGAAAACCAGAGTGGAGAGAGAGGGAGAGACAGAGAGAGAGAGACAGAGACTCATTCTCAGAAAGGATCAACTCTAACAATAGAAATAAAAATGGCAAACAAAGTAACTTTGATATGAGAATACTGTGATATACTTGAAAAGAATTATATTCATGTTCAAAATCCATAGTCTTTTGCTGGTAATATGTGAAGTATTGAATAGAATTAATGAATTACTTGACATTTGGATAGAAAAATACTGCTTACCTTGAACTTTTCCATGTAAATGAAATTGTTCTGCCTTTCTTGAGTTCTCCTGTTCTATTTCCATGGATACATTCCTAGCCCCTCCCTGACATGAAAAAGAGAATCAATTTCCACAAATGATACAGCCAGAGGAGTAAATTTGAAGACTTGGAAGGCAGCCAATTCTCATGATTTGCAGTGATTTTACTTGCATTGCAAATTTGCTGTGCTGGGAACTTAAGAAATAGAGAAAATATGCTGCTTGGTCTTTGGCAGACTGCAGAATTGTACTGAATCAACCAGAGAAAGGATACTATACTGTGTCTTTCTGAAATCCCCAATATACTTCTACCCATATTGTAATGCTCCGGAAAGCAGAGAAATAAAATCAGCAGTGAGTCACCTGCTAGATTTTAATTATAGTTAATTTTCCTTATACAAAAAGACCAGAATAAACAGCATTAAGGTTAAAACAATATAAAGTCTAATGTGCTAGTGACATTAATCCAATCTTTTATTTATCTTGTACTTGTTTTAACATGAATCTCTCTCCTGTCCTAGTTATATAAACATAAAAAGTTTTCTTTATTTATTCAACACACAGATATAAACACACACACACACACACACACACACACACACACACACATATAGCAACGAGCTATAGAGATACCTTAGTTGTAATGGACACTTAATACTGGTAGATAACACAGGTTAACTTCCTAACATCCACATTGAAGTACAGTCTGAAGCTCCAATTTTGGGAATTCCTAATGCATTCTTCTTACTTATACAAGCATTATATCAATGTGGTATACATATACATATATAGGAACAATACCCATGTACATAATATAAAAACAAACAATTTAAAATAAATTAATTTTTTCATCTGGGATTTTAAATTAAGCTCCATTTTTCAAAAGAACTAAATATCATTATAAATTTTGGAGAAGAGCCATGTTATAAACACTGTATTTTAAATACTATGTAATATAGGTATTTATGCGATCTTTGTAATTATCAATAGGTGACTGATACATTCAGAAACATGGTACTTAAAGACATTTAAATATTATTTCTGCATTCCTAATTTTTTAAAAAATCATTTCATCCCCTCAATACACCTTATCATGAATGTGTTCTAAGGCTATGAGTTGGAATGATAAAAACATTAAAACTTAGACTTGCATTTTTCTAAACATCAGTTTAATAAGTTTCTGTTTTAAAAAAATTATTGGTTATTGTATTTTATTTACAATTCAAATGTTATTCTGCTTCCCAGTTTCCTCTTTGAAAACTCTTTGTTCCACCTCCTCCACATTACTTCTATGAGGGTGTTCTCCCACCTACCCACCCACCTTCTTCTGCCTAGCATTCTCCTACTCTGAGGCATCAAGCCTTCACAGAACTAAGGGCCTCACCTCCATTTAATGCCAGATAAGGCCATCCTCTGCTACATATGCAGATTTGTATTTGAGTTTATTCAAAACTAAATTTTAATCAAAGAGACTTAGTTAAAGGGCATATATAACTTTTTTTGTTTTGTAAATAGCAGAATAATGATTGTGTATTATGGCATATAATTCAAAACTCTACATGATGTTAGAGAAAAGGGAGAGAGTATAGCAACAAAGAGAAATAATAGCAACAATGTGAAAAAATTGAATGCACTGAGTCAATTTTTGGGACAATGATAACTAGGTCTGTTGTCATGAATTCATTGCACCATGACTGATATAAAAATGAGGTCAATTTGAATTAATCTATAAGAGGACAACAATGCTCACACTAGACATCAGAAGGTAACAAATAAAAATCCCAGTGATAGGAATGAATTCCTGAGTTTGGAATTAGCCAGGGTTAATCTACACACTTGAAATAATTGAAAGTATTCTCATTGGTCAAGCTATTCTCTAAAAATTGATGGCATGATCACATTGTTTACAACACCACAAACTGAAGTTGTAGACATAAAGAAATCCACCTAGTATTAACCTAGAAGCATCAACTTTACTGGCTATCTTTCATAGCACTGGAAGATGCTACACAAAAGAGAAAGGAATCACCTATAATACTTAGCTATGAACCTTGAAGTTACAATAATGCCTGGCCAGAGAAGACATGCCATTGACACAATAGTGGCATGAACATTCTTCAAGTAATCAAAGTTAGTCCCACTTCTCAAAATACAACTCATACTTGACACCATTACTGGGCTGAAAAACTATGACTAAACAATTCATAGGCCTGAGAAGAGAAGCCAGTACCGTTATATTCTTAAATGGATGTATTACAGCACCTATACCTGATTCATTATACTATACTCACAGAACATAATGTTTATCAAATATCATCTTAGAAACTTATTTTACAGTATATATGATTAACACTGATTAACATAGAGTCCCGTAACCAAGCAAGGTGAAGAGAATAAGGGACCAATGAATGTTCACCCTTAAAGAATGCATATTATGCTGCACAGCAATTAAAAATTACCAATACCTAGTGCTAACTGAAAAAGCATAGGACAGGGAAAGTAATCACACCAGAGGCAGAGGCAATGTTTGACAAAAAGGGAAGCTATCCTATAGAGAAACTACACATATAAATATACATGCACAAAGCCTAATTCTACCTCAATCCCACCATGAAAAGTCCCACTAAAATCAAGAAACTATTGGCAACTGATACATGAGAGACAGAGACATAGTTTTCTCTAATACTTTTACATAGTTTCTCTATAGCCTTTGTTTGGTGAGCAGTGGAGATGTGTTGAGTACTAAACATCAAAAAATATTTGAGTATAAGAAATAGCTCTTGTAGAATTCATAAAATAAAAGGAACCAAAGTTGAATGAATAGGGAGTGGGAGATGGATATGGAAAGAATTTGGAGAAGGAAATGAATATAATTTAAGCAAGCATATTTTATATGAAACTTTCAAAGGAATAACAAAAGATAGCAAAATAAAATCTATACTATGATACTTAAGCATTACATGGCTCATAAAGTAAGAAATTTCATTACATAGCTGTTAAAGTGTTCCTTTTTGCCATAAAAATACAGTAGATTACTGACATGATATCATGTTTTGGAAATGACATGTTGAAGTTAGATCTATGAAAATGAATCTACCATTAATGGTATTGTGTTCCTTTTTTGGAAATAGTACATGGCAAAGATCTGTCATCCATATGTTGAGAATCCACTGAGAATTGAAGCCAAGAAAAGCCATACATTAGTAAGATGATTATCCTGATTAATGGTTTAAATACAGACACAAAGTCTATGTTAATATGATTTTATTTTTATCACCAGACATTTATGATATAAATTATGTCCATATATTCCCAAGATACCATTAAACCACTTTTATTTCTACTTGAATAGTCTTGAAACTTTATTAATTTAACAGTAGGTGATTATGAACTTAAGTGGCATTTCATTGGAAGTAGCATTTCTTTAGGATTGTATGTTTATAATTCAATAAGTAAATTTCACTTAAAAGAAATTTAGTGGGAGACTGAATTACATGTTCCTGTTTAATGCCTTGTAATTAAATAGTATTTGTAATTTAGTTTATAATAATGTAGTGAATGAATGAGATAAACAAAATTAAAGGGTTTTTTGGCTACCCATGAATCCTCAAGGTTAAATAAGTCAGTATTTGTAGCCCAGGCTAGCTTCAAACTCATGATCCTCCTGTCTCTGCCTCCTTCAGCAAATTATAATGGCCTGTGAAACCACAACCAGCAGAAAACCAAATAACCCTATTAAAAAATGGGGTACAGAACTAAACAAAGAATTCTCAACTGAGGAATACTGAATGTCTGAGAAGCACCTAAAGAAATGTTTAGCATCCTTAGTCATCAGGGAAATGCAAATCAAAACAATCCTGATATTCCACCTCACACCAGTCAGAATGGCTAGGATAAAAAACTCAGGTGACAGCAGATGCTGGCAAGGTTGTGGAGAAAAAAAAAAAAAAACACTCCTTCATTGCTGGTGGGACTGCAAGCTGATACAACTCTGGAAATCCGTTTGGCAATTTCTCTGGAAACTCAACATAGTGCTACCAGAGTCCCCAGCTATACCACTCCTGGGCATATACCCAGAAGATGCTCCAACATGTAATAAGGACATATGTTCCACTATGTTCATAGCAGCCTTATTTATAATAGCCAGAAACTGGAAATAACCCAGATGTTCCTCAACAGAGGAATGGATACCGAAAATGTGGTCCATCTACACAATGGAATACTACTCAGCTCTTAAACCAATGAATTTATGAAATTCTTGGGGAAATGGATGGACCTGGAGAATATCATCTTGAGTTAAGTAACCCAATCACAAAAGAACACACATGGTATGCATTGTCTGATAAGTGGATATTAACCCAGAAGATAGGAATACACAAAGTACAATCCACAAACCACAAGAAACTCAAGAAGGAAGAGCAAAATGTGGATACTTTGTTCCTCCTTAAAAAGCGGAACAAAATACCCATGGAAGGAGTCGTAGAGACTAACTATGAAGCAGAGACTAAAGGAAGGACAATTCAGAGACTGTTCCACCTGGGAATCCTTCCTATATTCAATCATCAAATCTAGACACTATTGTGGATACCAGCAAGTGATGGATGACAGGAGCCTGAGATAGCTGTCTCCTGAAAGGCTCTGATAGTACAGAACTAGAAGCTCACAGCCATCCATTGGACTGAGTACAGGATCCTCAATGAAGGACCTAGAGAAAGAACCCAAGGAGCTAAAGTGTTTGCAGTCCCTTAGAATGAACAACAATATGAACTTACTAGTACCCTCAGAGCTTCTAGGGATTAAAACTCCAATCAAAGAGTAGACATAGTGGGACTAATGGCTCTAGCAGCATATGTATAGCAGAGGATGGCCAAGTTGGTCATTAATGGGAAGAGAGGCCCTGTGAAGGTTCTATGCCCCAGTGTAGGAGAATGCCAGGGCCAGTAAGCAGGAGGAGGTGGGGTGGCGAGCAGGGGAAGGGGAAGGGTACAGGAGTTTCTCTTAGTTTTTCTTATTATTTTTATTTTATTTCATTTTTTTCTTTTTCTTTTTGGAAGGGAACCTGGGAATGGAGATATTGTAAATAAAGAAAACATCTAATAAAAAATATACATCAGTATTTGTGACTAGATTCAACATAAGAGACTATCCACTGAGATCTCTATATAAAAATAATGGGTTAGAGCTACCTATTACTTAGGCAATCCAGTAGCACCAATATCCATGATTCTAGGCAGGACTCCAAGGAAAGCTCAATCTCTAAGGAAGATACCATTTAATATTTACAAAAGGCACTGTTAATTATGAAGTGAGTGTTCTTATAAACTTTCTGCTTGTGAACTGTAAACTTAACTAGTAACAAAAACAATATTTGGAGGCATTGAATTTCTTTTTTTTAAACCTTGTGAGAAACACCTTTACTTTCTTTTTTTTTAACCAGAAGACTTTTTTTATTGTATGAAACATTTTAATTAAAAAATTAAACTTATTTTTGTATACATAATACTGTAACAATGCAGTAACACATTGCAGAATGAACATACTGAATTTGAGAATGAAATACATCAACATTGAGGATAGATGGAGCCTGCTGCTGGTGTAGAAATCCAAAAAATGGCTTATGGGTGCATAGTAGGTTATTTATAGATATACTGCAAGAATGTGAGTGAATTCTTGGCATGGTATGCAACAGGATAGTGCCACTAGGCATGGGTGGGTTTATATTTGGATACTGTGGTAGTACTGAATGGTAGCCCTAAAGATACCAGCCTCTAACTCATTGGTCATATTAGGAAAAAGTCTTGAATGTGCGGTAACACAGGTTCTAAGAAACAAATACTGTATGTTCTCTCTCATATGTGGATCATACCTTCAATACTTTTTTTCTTTTTTTATTATTATGTAGATGTTTTTCTTTTCTTTTTTTTATTAGATATTTTCTTTATTTACATGTAAATTTCTCCTTTCTTAGTTTCCCCTCCAAAAAACAAACAAACAAACAAACACAACAAGAACAAACCTCTGTTGCCTCCCCCCTCCCCATGCCTGCCACCCCACCATCTCCCACTTATTGGCCCTGGCATTCCCCTACACTGGGGCACAAAACCTTCACAAGGCCGAGGTCCATTCCTCTTATTGATGATCAAATTTGCAATCCTCTACTATACACATCCTGCCAAAACAATCAGTCCCACCCTTGGTTGGTAGTTGGGTCCCTGGGAGTTCTGAGGGTATTAGTTAGTTCATATTGTTGTTCGTCCTAAGGGGCTGCAAACCCTTCAGCTACATAAATACTTTCTCTAATTCCTTCATTGGGGACCAGGAGGCATAGAATTTCTAAGTCAGCATTTATCAGAGTACATATAGATTATCATGTAATTGTTTCCCTCAATATAGTACATTTGATAAAACTGTACAGAAATGTTAAGAAATCCTTCACAAATGAATAGAACTCAAACTGGAAGTCATCATTCTATTTTCTTTTTATTCTCTAAGTTTTCAATAATTTAAATAGAAATGACTAGAAAAAATGTTTTCATTGAAAAAAACTGCTTAAGGCTATGTTGTATAAAAATAATAAACATAAAAATTCTTTTGTCCCAGAATGAATTTAACCCCTTTATTCTTGGAAATTTTCCACATACACTTGCCCCCCCCACACACATACACACAGAGCAAGAGATAGTGAGAAAGAGAGGGGCGGGACTATGTTATCTAATAGTGTGTGTGTGTGTGTTTGTGTGTGTGTGTGTGTGTATACCTTTTTAAAATTTATAATTATTATGGCAAAATACAATTTGGGATACATTTCAAATACTGTTAAACACTGTCTCCATACACAAATATAGAGTTCCTAAGAAAAAGTAACTATGGACTGAAATGCTCTTCTTTACTTTTTCTGTCTCTATTCAAGCAGACTAATCAGTTAATGGTCTATAAAAGGCCATCTAGGAAAGGATAAATGTATGCAAGTGAGTTTTCTAGATATGGACAACCATTTTACCTGCAATAGATGAGCTCTAAGAATACAGGGTCCTTAAAGACTTCATCCCAGGATGCTTCTTGCTGCTGATTTCTTTTCTGTAACTACTACTTAGCCTAATAATTTCTGAGCATTAGCCCATCCTTTTTAAAAATTCCCTGAGGATCAACAAGATGATGAACTTTTATGAACTCTTGCTGTTTAAGGAATTGATTACTTTATAGAATTCCTGAATTGATTCATATAAATTTAGTAAAATTTTAGGAAATGGTTTTAGTTGTTTTGCCAGAAAGATGCAATAAAGTTTAGTATCAAGAATAGAATGTGTCTACTACTCATAGAATAGTAACTAAAGGCTGCATAATAGGGAATACAATAAGCTTTCAAAATTATACTAAAGAGAGAAATAGGCTTGGGGGTAGATTTGTCATCAAGAAAAAAAAGTCATTCCTTTTAAGTCAAGTGTAGGGATGAAGCCACAGTGAACAGTATGAGGCCATGTGAAACTGTTGCTTTGAACTTATAATGAGCTTATAAAATAAATTTCTGCTTTGAACTTAATATTGAAATCCTTCTCTATTCCCCTTTTTTGTAACATTTTATTTATGAGATAATTCTTTTTTACAGGCAGAACCTTTTGTCTAAAAGCTATAAAAGGCTGAAAGCAAGAATAATCTTTGCTGTAGTCATATCTGCTTCATCTGGTATGCATGTAGTCTATGTAAATGACTATTTTTCTTTCCTTTCTCCTTTCTCTTTGGTTAACAAAGAGTTAATGGGCTCTAAGCTTCTCACTTGGCCATTGAGAGGCTCCCAGGCAAGAAAAAAATGGACACTAATTAATCCTTTGCTTAATTCCTTGTGGGTGAACTGGAGTGAATTACCAGAAACCAGTTGTGTTAGAATAGCCAAGCATAAAGAAAAGTAATAAGCAATTTTAGTCCTTACAAAACTAAGTTTTGCCCACGGAATCTGTGGATTCTATTCATTGCTACTTTTCTCAATACCTGGTGCTGAGCTGCTTCCTGGCAAATGTCTTGATATGATAAGGACTCTGAAGATTATTGTTAACTAGGTCAAGTATTGCTCTTTAGAGGGTAGTTGCTCTCCTGCCTAGAGGAAGAAGGTAGTTTTCTTCGGAATTCTGGATCTACATGGGAGAAAAATAAGTTTGTAATACCACTGATGAGAGAACTTACAAAGTAAAACTCTTTTTAGTTCAAAGTTGTCGTTTCTTTGACTTCATGACGAGTATAAGTACCAGATGGCTTGGGAGATTAGGAGCAGCCACCAATGAATCTTCCCTGATTAGTAAGCCTGAGTAAACACATTTTCCATGTTGCCCATAAGCATTTTTAAAGATTGTCAGCATCCTAACCTGAGGACCACTATTACCCTGAAAAACTATACATAGAAGTGTCTCTGAATTGTTTATATTACAGTCACAGAAACTGAATTCAATATTAATATAAAAGTACAGATTTACTTGGCATGCTGTTCATAATATATGTTATCAATATTATTTATAGAGCTAATATCTGACATTTAAAGTTTTGTATTTCTTAATGTGAATGTAAATGTCTGAATCTTATATAATGAATTAATTTTGATACAAATATGCAAACCCAAACATATAAGAGAAAAAATGTCTTGTGCCTTTTAAGAGTCACAGTGAGTTTACTTCTATTTAGGAAGGGAGATAAAACAGTAGTAAAGTAGGGTAAAGTGGGATAATAAAATATAGAATGTCAACGCTAAAATAGGCTGGAAGATAGTAGGGTAGGATATAGGTCAGTAGGGGAAGAACAAGTAATATAAAAAGTTTTTAGATAAACCAAGTGGAAACTTACTACTTTTGATATGTGTGTTTGTTTGTTTGTTTTAGATAGAATTACTATGTTGATAGTTTAAAGCTATCACATTATAAATTATTCACTATATTTTACATACAAGAAGAGAGACTAAAATATAACTAATATCTTTCTAGAGATAAAAAGTCACATGCCTTTTTTTTTTTTTTTCCTGAGTGTTTTTTTGACAGTTTGGTGAATTCCTTTTGGATGACCCTGAACTGATAATTGATGTCCCTTGTGAAGGATCATCAATCTTGGAGAATCTCAGTGACAATATTGGTGTCAATTTCTTTGTCATTGGTCCATGAAAAACAGTCTGCATTCTAGGTTGAGCAAGGCTTACTTCTGGTGACCCAGTAGAGTACAAGGGATGGAATAATAAAAAGCCACGCTCAAAGACATAGGTGCCTGACTCCATGAGTCCTCCAACTCCATTATCCTGTGCTATCTATCACATAGACAATGCACCAAGCTCCCAGCATTCTGGCTGGACTCCACCCCCAGTCAACTGACCACAGCCAGTTATGCCCTGCCCCACAGATAGGTAGCCCAGCCCACCATATAAGGGGCAATTTGCCCCTCCCCTCTTTTCTTTCTTCTCTTTCCCTTCTCTCTTAACGTCTTACTCTTGTCTTAACTCTCCCTTCTGCATCTCTCCACATTGTTATTGCTGGCCTCTACTTCTCTACCTTTTCTCTCTCTATCTCTTTTCTACAATAAAATACCTTAAGAGCATGAATTGCCTCTCTTTTAATAGACTCCTTGTGTTGGCCCAGCATTTACATCTGCAAGACCCAGACCAGCTACTTTCGCCCCCACCCCCACTATCCCCACTCCCACCGCTTATGCCCAAATGACCGAGCAGCTGTTTCTGCTGCTCCCTGCCCCCTTTTTCCCTTCATTCTCAACCCCTCAGCAGTATCCAGCCTTGCCTGAAATGCCCAGGAGCTAGAACCTACCATCCTTAGCCTCTCAGAGGCCCAGGAACCCCCGCAGCTGTCCCCCTCTGCTCCTTGTGGACTGGGATCCAGACACCCACCCCGCAGAGTGGTGCTTACATGTGTGTTTGTGTGTGTGTGTGTGTGTGTATTATACATATATATTAACATATATTAATATATATGTATATTAATATATACAAAGAATTAAAAAGCATTATGATCTACACAAACAAACACTGGCATAACAAAATGATTCTGTGTTCAGAGAATTTTAGAGATTTTTTTTCCAATACAATCTAGACAGAAGTTGAAACTTTTGAAAAATAGGAAATGAAGTAATGATTCATTTTTAATAATTTAAAGTCATACTATATGTGAGTTCCTAGATTATTATAAAAATAATCATGCCTTAAATTTTTACAAAAATATGTCTCAATGCTCATGTAAATATTTTGTCTTTCTGATGGTTATTACTCTTAGTATTAGAAAATTTTAAACTTTGTATTGTTAAAAGACGGTAATAACACTAAATAAACAAAACTGTATATTGAGAAGTTATTAGGCATCAAGGATTGGGCATTCTAAATTAATTCCTCAAATTTTCTATAGATTTTAACACAGAGAATTGAAAAATACGTGTTCTGATACAATAACAACTTAGATTACATTGTATAAAATTATGTTTTAAGATGATATCGATAGAGTAATTGCAAACAAACATATCAATAATAGTTTCCACTTAGTTTTTCTAAAAAGTCTTTAATGTAAATTATTCTTTCCTTATTGACCCCTCTCTTACCCTCCCAACTTTCAACCTATTTTAGTATTAATATTCTATATTCCTTTATTCCATCTTTACTATGCTTTACCCATTGTGTTCTCTCATCCTTCCTGTAAAAGTCAATCAGCTATAAATCATATCACTTTCCTATATTTATGGTTATTCTCCATACACTACTAAAAAGTATTATGCTAGGAATGGGATAGCATTTTGGAAGTGGTAGGCCAATGAGATCCCATAAACACCCCTTACAAGTATTACAGATTATTGTCATTGTTCTTAGTTACCATCAAGAACTTGATGTTAAGACTGTATTGCTTTACATAGCAAATATTTGAGTCATAGAACACAGTGAAATCAATCTGGTATTGACCTGTACTCTATATCCATACTTCCATTTGTACTATTGAAAGCTGCTATGTGTACTACTTAAGAAGAAAGGTAAACATCACCCTTATTCAGATGGGAGTGTTGAAATTTACTGTAATGACTCTCCTTATTAGACATGCATTTTTGCAATAGCGCTACAAATATCATTATGATTGGATTAAGGACTCATTCACTCCATAAGATGTAAAACATACCTGATACCATTATTAGGGCCCAGAACCCATAGTATAAAGGACCCAGTGGAAAACCTAGAAGAATTGCTTTTTCTGACTGTGCATTAACTTTTAAGGACTTATTGCTATACCCATGGAGTCTTGCATGTCACAACCTACATCTGAGAAGCTTATTTTGTAGTACATTGAGATTAAAAATGGTTCACAGTTGATCAAGGTGCAGAATAAATGGAATTATCAGCCTCTAATGTACCATAAACATTACACCCTCTTCATCATGACTCAATGATAAATTTTTGTTGAAGTGGCACATAAATTGGAAGAACCAGATACAATGTGTAACTACTAAGAGTGCTGTCAAGACACAAAAAGATACTTGCATCTGTGAACTCACACCAATTGTCAAAGCATTCACAAGACTTCTTTAAGCTTAAATCAGATTTAATCCCTGCATGGAGAGTGGAGAAAACCAGAAAGCTCTGTTCCTACAGCTTATTATATCAAATATCCCATGAACTCCATAAGTAAGTCATTGGGATTTAGAAAGATTGGGGGCAATTGTTTAATGTGTACGGAAATGGGGTGGATCTGAAAAGATTTCAGAAAATGTAGGTGAACAAGATTGAAGCACATTGTACGATACTCACAAAGAATTCAAAAATATGTTTTTTAAGTTAATGATCACATTTTTAGAATATAATTTCAATATTCTCACATATATTGGGAAATGCTGCCTTTGAATTACAATTATTTTTATTAATATTTTCATATGCTATGTACTGCAAAATATGCTTCTCAGATGTAGGTTGAGACATGCAAAACTCCATGGGTATAGTGAGATATGTCTTGAAGTGTTAAATTCCTGCTGTGACTCTTCTTCATGGATAAGATAAAATCAACTCTTTATCAAACTGCTCTAGGACCTCTAGTCTTGATTATTGTTTTTATCGCAGCTACTTAGAAACCTAACTAGGACCATTTTCCTTTGTGGTAATGCTACCTACTGGCCTGAATCTCATCAACTAGTTTTGGCAGGCTGGCCAGAAATCTCCAGAGATGTAGCTATCTCTGAGTTACCAATTTTGCAATTGCAAGGTCATACCACCACGAGCTTCACAGTCTCACATTTAGAACTATTTACTTCTTGTTGTTGTTGTTGTGAGTATGCTTAAATCTCTATGTTTTTCTCAGTTGCTGGCACAGGGAAAGTTGAGGAAATCATCATCTGGATGAGAATTCAGTTGTTAAACACTGGAAGTTTTAGTAATGTACAGACTGCATAGAAGTTCTGAGACACACACTGCTGTATACATAATAATTATTTTCACATATTGTATTCAGTTTCAAGTACTCTGGATGCATAGATACTTAGGGATCTTGAGTGAGTTATGCTTTGAGACCAAGGTAGAATAATGGCTGTTAGGCTATGGGTCAAGAGGCAATGAAAACATGCAGTTGGGAAATGCCTGAAGGAGATATCTGGTTCTCAACACATTTCTCTCAACTTCTTATGTTTTCAAGAATAAACCTTGCCTACATACTAAAGTCATTTACCTATATAAAATGTTGCCCGAAAGAATAGTCTGTCACCTTGAAATATTTTATATGAAAATTGTGAGGGAAAGACAATACATGCTATGAAAGAAGAATCACTGAATTCAACTTCAGTGCAAAAGTGAAATATATGTATTTGCCCCTTAGGATGTGTGGAGCCTTTATTTTTTCTTACTTTGCCTTTTGTTATTTCATTTCCCCAGTGTCTCCAATTTATCTAACTCTCTGTTTACTTCCTTTTTTGTTTGTCCTTTAAACCTTCTTTTCTATATTCTACATCCCTTTTGGGTATTGTCAAGAAGAGTAGTGTATATTAATCCTGGAAAATGGAAGATTGAGAGGTTTAAGTTCTAAGAAATATGCCTTGAGGTTGCTAAGATGCCAAACGATGACTCAGTTAATGACCTGTGGGATCCTGTGTGTGCTCATTTCCCTGTTGTATAAGTGGTTAAGGAAATAAATCTTGTGAGATTAGTTTCTGTATTCTCTGTATAAAATAAAATATTCCTGGAATAAGTGATGGCCTAGCACAAACATTCCTCCAATTTTCAATTTGAAATTTGAGAATTCTTTTCTTTTAAAGACAATATCTTAGTTTGTTGAAGAAAAAGATAGCATGATCTTGTCACTGCAAATTTAGGGAATACAAATCACCCCAGTCTAGATGCTTATAAACAACAGATACCTTTTGACTAAGTTTGGAATGGAAAGTCATCTCTTAATGGGAGTAACATAATTCAATCTAACCTGGAAGCTTAGGTATCAAGCATTTGTTATAGGCAGTAACTCAAATCACAGACTCATTGATTTGTTGTTATCAATTAAGTTACTTTGTTGAAAATTTGTTATAAGTCTTGATACACATGTGGACTAGTCTAAGCTACAGAAGATGGGTTCAATCTACATTTTAGGGTAAGAAAAATGGTGAGACTAATGTCAGCTACTGGGAAATCAAAAAGTGAACATATATTGAATAGTACTGACAAAAACCAAGGATTGCCCAAGGAGGGAGAAATGGAATTCTAAATGAATATATGAGACAAGATGAGTTAGGTTTGTTAGTGGTGTCTAATTCTTTGATAGGAAGAGAATAACTTAACAAAACCATAGTTTCTGGTTTTATTTATTTATTTTTGTTTTGTTTTAGTTTTTTTGATTTGAATTTGGCAGATAGGAAGGCTGGAAATTTATTTATGTACTTTCCCTCTTTCTTTTTTTTTTTCTTTTCATTTTTCAAAGAGGTGAGGACACAGAGATGGGGCAGTCATGTAGGCAAATTTCTTTATGAACTGTAATGTCTTTACCTTGTACAAGATGAGAGATATGTTCTTGTATGTCTTGCATATTTATCACTTTGAAGGATTTCAAAATAACACTTCCACATGATCACAGCCCCAATATAATCCCCAAGCTTTCTTTTGTCACTGTTTTAAAATTTATCTTTCTTTCATCTTATATTCAAGGTCATAAAATTATACATATTAAGAATAATGCAAGAGGATTTCCCTCGTTGCCACCAAGCGTCCCCACTCCCTGGAATCTTAAGTATACATTTCATGCTCTGTCCCCAACTAGTAGGAGTCATTACAGTGTTTACTCTCATATGCAACAAACTTTTCTTTCCATGAGGTTCCACCTCACCTCTGAAATGCCCTGCACCCAATTTCAGTTATGTTTCCAAGTATTTTCTCCCTCTCCCTATATTTGATTCCTTCTATTCCCAACCCTACTTACTATCATTCTGGTCCCCAATATCTCTTCTATTTCCCCTTCCAAGGGCAATTCTTGCATCCCGCTTAAGCTATTTTTTGTAATTAGCCTCTGTGGGTCAGTGGACCAAAGCATGATTGATTGTCTTTTACATTATAGCAAATACCCAGTTAAAGTGAGTACATAACTCATTTGTCACTCTGGGTCTTGATTACCTCACGCAGGATCAATTTTATGATAGGTCCATCCATTTTCATGTAGATTTCAAAGTCATTGATTTAACAGCTGAGTAATACACCATTGTGTATATGTATTGCATTTTTTACTTGAGGAACATCTATGTAGTTATCAGTTTCTGGCTATTATTAATATCATTGCTATGAATATAGTTAAGCAAATATCCTCAGATAGAATGGAGTATCCACTGAATATATGAACAAAAATCGTATAGATGGCCAGGCAGTGGTGGTGCATGCCTTTAATCCCAGCACTTGGGAGGCAGAGGCAGAGAGATTTCTGAGTTTGATGCCACCTTGGTCTACAGAGTGAGTTTTAGGACAGCCAGAGCTATATAGAGAAACCCTGTTATGGTATAGCTAGGTCTTGACACAGTTCACTTTCCAATTTTATGAGAAGATGTCATATTGACTTCCAAAGTGGCAGTGCAAGTTTGTACTTCTACCAGCAGTGGAGGAGTGTTTCCTTTGCTCCACATTCACAGTATGAGCTGTCACATGTTTTTGATCTTAGACATTACGATACGTGTAAGATTGAATTTCAGGGTAATTTAATTTGCATTTCCATTATGATAAATCTTCACAGTGTTGCTCAAAATTTATAGTAGTTTAAAGATTAAGGTACATTTTTTTAAACAGGGAACAAGTTAAATATGGTGTGGCTAAACAAGTTTTTTCTATGGATATAAAATGCCATACTATTACCTCTATATTTAAGTCTCTCCAAGGTTTCTAAGTCCATTAAAATGTGTTTGCTTGTTGTTTGTTTGTTTTTTGTGTTTTTTTAGGCATTGAGTCATGTAACTAACTATTGATAGAATTAAGTAAGGACAAAGTCTTCTCTAGCTTAGAAATAGATGAAGACACACATCTGTATTCATTAACCATTATAAAGTAAAATTTAATTTGATAGTACAAACAATATTTGAAGGCTCATTCTCATGAAATAAAACCAACATATACCAAGATCATTGTTTCGTAAATTTTTTCTTAATTTAAGTATTTTAGAAATGTTGGTTTTATTGTTCTCTATGTTAGATATGATCCATGCTTAGTAAGTTAACCTTTGCAATTTGAAAATAGATGAAAGAATGAAGGAATGAAGAATTAAGATTCATCATTTGAACGAGAAGAAAATAAATTGGATCTAATAACATAAAGGTTGAAAAATATGTTTTGATGAATCATTTTATAACAAATCCTGGCTTTTCAGGTACAATGTATTTAACTTCTCATAATGTGCAAGTAGTAGTAATGAGCGGTCTCCTTGGAGATTTAAGTGGTAAAATTCACTAACTCTTAAGTCATCAGAAATGTTTCTCCATTAAAACAGTATCTTGTTTGTCATTAAAAGAGTACTTCTGTACTTCTGTTACACTGTAAATCTTGTAGAACAAAAAGGGTTTCTTTCTTTTGTTTTTGAGTGCTATATTTCTCCATCTGTTTTTGTAAATTAATGTCAAAACAAATTGTTTACATATTTCTGTAGAACGAAGTTAGTTTTAAAATCATTTTACTGCTTTTCCTTTTGCTTTCAAACATTTGAAACCATTTCATTAGAATATACTTTAGCCGGGCAGTGGTGGCACACACCTTTAATCCTAGCACTTGGGAGGCAAGGGCAGGCAGATTTCTGAGTTCGAGGCCAGCCTGGTCTACAAAGTGAGCTCCAGGACAGCCATGGCTACACAGAGAAACTCTGTGTTGAAAACCAAAAAAAAAAAAAGAATATACTTTAAAAAGTTGTAGAGGTAGTTTTATCCAGCATCATGGCTGCTCTGGCAAGAGATCACATTCAAAATATGTTATCTGACTTGAAAGCCAACAGCCCTCATACATTTCATCTTTGGATGAGATACAGACAAGCCTTTAGTACACAACTTTAGTCCCAAAGAATGCCTTCTTATTGAGGGGCAGACAAAGTGTCTATTCAGAGAAAATTTTGACAGAATGAGTCAGAGATAAGTTGCACCCAACACTCAGGAGAACATCCAGGAAAGATGATATTTAAGAGCCTGAGGGAGCGAATGTCCAGCAGTCCAGTTAGATGCAGGTCAGTTGAATGCAATTGAGTCCAGGTGAGTTTGTCCCAGCATTCTGTTCAGTTTGTGAAGTTCATCATGCAGTGTAGATCAGCAGAGACAGTTGAAGGCAGAGAATAAAATAAAGCTGGAAGATTAGAACAAGTTGTCACAGTTAGTTTGAGGCCAAACAGAGCAATTCAGTGAGAAACCAGATTGAATCAGTCAGAATGAGCCAGAATATCTGAGGTGAACCTCCTCCAGAGTTCAGAAAATACTAGAAAGGGTGAGGTAATCCAGCAGTAAGCCTCTGAGATGACAATTACACCGGTGAAGCAAAACTTACATTTAAACAAGTCATAACAGTAAAACAATGACAACTGCAATACAAAACCAACCATACTATACTAAGGAACTTCAAACCCCTAATTTCTATAAAGTTAAAGATTTTCCCTGAATAATTTGATATGTGAGAAAGATCTAAGAGTACTTGACTTTTTTTTTTTTTCATTTTCATACAAGGTTGTATAGTACAGTTATAAAAACAGACAAAAATGTCAGTGTAAAACATGCGTTGTGGAAAAAATCATACAATTGAAATAAGCAATAGGAAAGAAATATACAACCATTAGAAATACTCTATTATTCCAAAGAAGGTGGTTATGATAGGAAATATAAATGGAATCCTACCAACAAGTTTGTTCAGAGTCTACAATATCCAAAGCATACTGATTGAAGTCTAGCTACATAACATATTAAAAGATCAGTAAGTTGTAGTTTTATTGATTTTAACACTGCTTAGTCATATGTTAAAAATAAGATATGCTTCTTTTTCTACACAATGTTTATAAAGCACATAAACCATATTGACATTAAGATTTTAGAGTTTAGTAATCTTATTTTAAATACATTTGTGTGTGTGTGTATATGTGTGTGTGTGTGTGTGTGTGTGTGTGTGTGTGTGTGTGTGTGTGTGATAGCATGGGTATGGTGGTCAGAGAACAATTTTGGGGATTAGTTCTTCACTTTCATCATGGATCCTGGCATCAAAGTCAGATCATCTGGCTTCCCATGAAGGCCTATTCCCACTGAGTCCTCTTATCCACTCACAGATTTACTTTTATAGACATCATTTTAGAAAATCCCTATACTTGATTCCATATCTTTGTAAGGGCATTTCAACCTAACAGATTATTTCTGTCACAATGCTTTGAGTTTCTATTCCAATTTCATTTTATTCTTAGCTTTAATATTCTCCATATCTATGATGTTTTAATATCTTTTGTGTTGTTTCAAAATGTGTTTGTAATTTTTTTGTTAAAAATATCTATCATTGTAAACAAATTTCTGTTCTCCATATTTGGTTGAGTGTTGGGATTATGTAAGCATCCTGTCTGAAAAATCTTTAATAGACTGGCAGATACAGCAAACAGCCATTCATTAAGAAGATTTATGGACCAGTGACCACAAGCACTGTCTTTCCTGGACAAGTGACACAGTAGAAGCTGTACTAAGAGGGAATGTAGATTAGGCTTTCTCTGGACACACTCTCCAAACTGAAGTGGGTAATATAGCCTTAGACATTTTTCTAAACCTACTTTACTTAGGGTTCTTAAAGGCTTCAACTTCTCTTCTAACCCACTGACAAGAGGTTGGAGAGAAAAGAAGTAAAGAGAACCAGGAGGGTTGGGCACATTTAGTACTTCTTTGGGGTGATTCTACTTTTCATTGTCAGGATCCCAGCAGTCCACTTCAATAGCAAACATCAAACAGGAATCAGTAGCAGAGGAGATAACAACAGAAACAACAGGGCTTGTCTAATTCAACGGTAGTTAGCAGAAGTAGCCAGAAGCAGCCAGAATACCATATGAAGTTCTTTGGTACATTTCTCTCTTTGAAATGGAGAGCAGCAAAGACCTGTAAAGACCAATGAAGATCATCAAAGAAGCAAGACTAGTGAAGCATTGTATGGTGTTGCAACGTGAGAACCTCCTCACTCTTTGTAGGGTTTCATTTATACTCTTTCCAAACATCTCCTGCCCTCTTCATCATCAGCTGCAGCAAAATATCACATGCCCTCTCACAAGCCAGCTTCCAGAAAAATATCACATGACACAACCGAGTTTCTAAAGAAACCAGAAATTTCCATTTCATGGTAGTTAGAAAGCTCCATTCTCCCACAGTCAATTTGTTTATTAGTTTTTATTTGGTTCATTTTATATATATATATGAGCAATGAAAAATCTGAAGTTAAATCAGTTTCCTATTGGCACTTCATTGGAAATGACAATGAAAATGACTTTAAAGAAATCTTTCACTAATCTCTTTATCATCTGGCTATCAGCCTATTTATCTATCCATATATTTATGCACATATCTATTTATTTGTTTTCTTATTATATTTAATTTTATTATGTTTTTATTTATATTATAATCTGATTATATTTTCCTTCTCTCTAATACAGGTTCCTCCTAACTCCTTTTCCCTCCCCCTCTTGATCCACTCCACTTCTGTCTCTCACCAAGAAAGAACAGGCTTCTAAGAAATAATAACAAAACATGATAAAAATAAAACATAATAAGATGAAGCAAACACTATCATATAGAAGTTGGTTGTCGGTCATACAAGAAGTGTCAGGTATGTGTTGCATCCCATGGAAGAAAGTCTTAAGTCAAATCAGATATTAGTTTGCTACTCTCACAAGCTCTAGGCTACCGCTTCTGTGATGTATATTGCAATCCAGACAGATTATAGATATTTTATTGCTGTGTTTACATTTATGTTTCTCTTTTGGTAGTATCAAGAGATTCTTCTCTCAACAAAGAAACTAGACTATAGGTCTGAAGGTTCAGTGTAGGTACCAGCTTTAATTCTTCATTTTCAATGAGTTATATGTCTATTGACTTTATCAATTTATTGCCACTGTCAGTTTGTAGATAGAAATCTTTGTCTTACCAATGGCCTGGATTGTATACATATTTCCGTGGGGCCCTCTTGGCCATTAACTCATTTACATACCTCCCAATCTTATTTCTGGAAACCCTGTTTCATAATAAAAGATAGCCAGTTGAAACTCTATCCCCCATTATTTGGAGATCTCACTAAGACTGACTTCATATAATTTAGGAAGTTTTCACTGCACTAGGTTTTCATATCATCCATTAAACACATCTCAATTCCAGATGTAATGTCCCACATTCTCTGTTATTGTATCTCCTTTCTTCCTACCCACATGATCCTCCCATTCGCATCCCTTCTTACCCCCATTCTAGCTATAATATTCTACTTTCTCCCTGGGAATATCCATGTGTCCATTCTAGAGCTCTCCTCTTTATCTTTCCTCTATGGATCTATAGAATTTAGCTTGGTTTTCATTTACGTAATAGCCTACATCCACATATCTGTGAATGTATAAAGTATTTATTTTTCTGTAGATGCATTACCTCATTGAAGATAATACTTTCTACTTTTATCTATCTGCCTGCATATGTCATGATGACATATTTAACATCTAAGTAAACTTCACTGTATAAATGAATAAAGTTTTCTTTATTATTTCTTCTGTTAACAGACATCCCCATCTTCAATGGAACAGACTCAATTTATATTTTCTATAAGAGAATGTCTTTGGAGACAAAGTTTAAAGTAGTCAGAGCCTAGATCACTTAATCTGTATTTAACATTCCTTGGAATTTTATATTTCTAGAAATGTTTGAAAAAAAATTCTCAGCAAGTCATTTCTTTCAAGAACTCTCAGTATCCAGTGAGAATCAGAATGCTGTTCTTGCTATTGGATATAGAGGTCAAGTTCTTAAGGTTATGTGTCAGGTTGACTTCCGAAATTTGTAGCCATGATAAAAAGAACTATAATATAGTTGAGTTTGATGTAGAGTGACAAATTTGTTGCTATCTTTTTATAAATAATCAAAACTATATCTCCAATTAGAAAAGATAAATCCTTTGAAAACAATTAAGTATAGTCCTTTTTTTTTCCATTTAGAAGGCAGACAGAATTGAAGACCTAAATGTATGAGGCATACAATACCTTCAAATAAGAGTAAGGTCTGAGTCTCACTAGCCAAAATCAGGAATTTCAGACAGAATAGATTGTATGCCTAGTAAGGTACATTGAAACAACTCAAGGTGAATTTTTTGGTTTTGTTTTCCTATCTTTAGTCTATGGAATTCTAATGGTTCATTGAGAGTGAAAGTAGAATTTAACTCTAGTAGTTACAGAAAACAACTGCATTGGTCAAGATTGTTAGGAGAACAGTGGTGTGTGTGTGTGTGTGTGTGTGTGTGTGTGTGTGTGCCTGAGTGGAGAGTGTAATTACATTGTCTGAAGTCATTAAAACTTCATATTTGAAAGTGATGGCAGGGTTGCTACATGATACGACAGAGTGACATACCATGAACTGCAGGCAATTCACACATTTCATGACCATGTTTTTATTTTTGCTTTCCTCAAAAAAATAATTATTTTTTGCTTGTGGTTACAGATTACATTCCTTCATAGTGGGGAATCAATACAGGAAATGCATATAGGAGCTGCTCACATCTGTAACTAGAAGCATAGAGATGAATACATGTTAGTGCTCAGAACACTTTCTTCATGTTTACAGGCCAAGATGCCCAGCACAGGAAGTTGTCTAGCACACAGTTAAAAAGTGCATCCACACATTAAATAATTTAATCAAGATAATCACCCGAAGCATCTCCAATACCATATTTCTCAAGCAATTCTAAATTCTGTCAACTGGAAAATTGACATTAACTGTCCCAGGATGGCAGCACCACCTAAAAAGTACATAACTATCTTTAAGAGCAGAGGAAAACTAGTCCAGGCAGCAGAGTGATGTCAGGGAGTACACTCAGTTTCAATGTGTTTGTGAACTCGAAGAAACTTCATATCAACATATCAACTCTAAGGGAGGAAATATATAAAAGAAAGAGACATAGAACCCATCAGATGCATAAAAAATGCTGTTTTGTGAGTTGTTACAATGCATTTGAATTTAATGCTAACTGATGTCAGCAGCCTTAGAAGTTTAGAAAGTGGACTGAAAAGAAGACTATTTACCTTCTTATAATGAAAAAAATAAGTTCAAGCTGGAGAGATGATTCAGTGGTTAAGAGTACTGATTGCTCTTCAAGAGATCCTGAGTTCGATTCCCAGCAACAACATGGTAGCTCACAACCATCATGTAATGGTTGTAATGATGTCCTCTTCTAATGTATCTGAAGACAGCTACAATGTACTCATACACATAAAATAAGTAAATCTTTTAAAAAATAACTTCATGATCATCATCCCAGTAAATGTAATATTCTAATGGTAAAGAGGTACTCTGTATCTTCCAAGATGGATGCTTTTATTACATCTAATATTCAAGAAGAATTTGACTGTGAATTGAAGATGATCAGCATCCTTGAGCTCTTGGTATGAGTACATTTTCCCCCCACCATAATGGACTGTTCCCTCATTGTGAATCTGTCTCTCCTTTAAGGTGCTTTCATTTGGGGATCTTATTCCATGGGAAAGTATTAATCTATATCAGTCAGGGTTCACTATAGATATAGAACTAATTGAATATACATTAAAAAAGATTTATTAGACTGTTTTATATAATAATATCTGAATAGTTAAACAATGGCTGTGTCGTACTAGGGAGACAGAGTACATAGTCTTTGCTCAGTAACCAAGGCTAGGTGCCTTATCAATCCAAGTGTTGTGTTGAAGGTCTGTGAAGTTCCTAGAGAATTGCTCATATTTAGTTCATGAAGAAAAGCTAAATAAGCTGGGCTACTGATGCCAGTGAAGAAATTTAGCAACAGTAGTACTAACAGGCACTTGATAGATAGTCACAGCAAGAGTAATGGCAGATAGGCAAAAGAAAACTTTCATTGACCTCTGTTTAATTTGGCTGTTATTAGAAGGTACCAAAGACAGTTTGCCTCTTTCTTTCCCTTCAAAAAACTGATCAAAAATAAAAATCTCTTACGCATTCTAAGTAGTTTAACTTTTAGTTAAATCCAAGTGTGAAAACAAGATTAACATCTTTAATAATTAAGATATAATTTGTTTAATCATTTATTTCTGTGGTTGGATATCTTATGTAGTCTAGGCTAGCTTACAATGCACTGTTTTCCTTTCTTATCCTTACCAATGCTGGAAATACCACAATTTAATACAACATCAGAGTAAATATTGATAATCATTATTATAAGACATTAATATTATTATTGTTATTATCATCATCATCATTGGTTGGGGAGATTTTGGAACATGTAACCATGTCATGCTCATGCAGATTAGTGAACAAATTTTAATTGTCAGTTTTTTCTTTCTATCATGTATTCTAGGACCAAACTCAGAAAGTCAAAATTGCATGTCTTTCACACATTGAGTCATATTATTGGCCCATAATTTATTTATAGATTTAATTATAGAATTTCCAACTTAATATACAGGTAAAGATGCTGAATTTGGAGATTAAATGTTTAAAATAACAGACATATGTGAATATTCTGAAACTCATTTTTCAGGATCAATGTATCTACGGGTTGAGGTTTTCAAGTCTTCTTATTCCTTCATAGAACAAATCAGAGTTATCGTTTGATGGTGTTTCAATAATCACAGCATTTCCAAAGAACCAAATGGTCTATCACATCTACACTTTAAAGGTTAGCATAAGTATTCTGATGTATGAATAAACATGTATTGATTGGTTATTCCTTGTCTTAGAACTTCTAAGTTAAACATCAATACTTTAATGACCAACAATGACATGGGATAACCACAGCCATTTCTGTGCATATCTTAATGTGATAACATAAGATGTGTTTGTTGGTCATGTAATCAGAAAAAATGACTTTCAAGGAATCCTCTGAAATTTTTCATTCGAAAGGGGATTAAAACTATTTAATCATGTACTTGAGATAATGAAGAAAAAAATGAGGCTTTGATTTTCTTTTAAAATATAGTTAAGTGCATTTTTAAGCATTCCATATTAGGAAACTACTAAATATTACAGAGTGATGTTTTTATTCATGATTTAAAATAAAGGTATTTGATGATACAGTACTGTGTTATTTGTCTTGCGAATGTTTATGATTTTTGAATCTTCTCATTCTTCTATAATCCCAGATTTGGTTAGTTTTATAAGTTGTAATTTTCAATATCAATGAAGTACATGAGAAAAAATAAGTTTCAGTGTAGCTAATGAACTTTTGATAGATAGGCAGTTTATAAATTCTGAAACTGGGGCTTGCATCTGTCCCTTTCTTCTCTATTAAGAATCTCTTAAAACAGTAAATTATATTAATGATAAAAATTGGGAAATATAGTACCATAACAGAGAAAGTATAAGTAAGTCAGATATATAGATGAGGCATTATTTAAATTCTATTCATAAAGTATAAGGTAATGTTACTTAATGTCATACAGGGGGTTAATATTGAATTTCAGTACTTTGTGTTATATCTATGATCTTTACAGTATCAGAAATAAAAATTTAATGTGCATTTACTTTACAGAGTACCACTAACCATACATGTAGTGAATTAGCTAAGTATTTTAATCTGGGCAGTCCACACCTATGAATTACAATATACCAGTATTTACCCAAATATTCATTTGTCTATAAAACAGTAAATAGAGAATGATCCTCTTCCTTAAATTCTTTTAATGATAAGATTTATTTCCAAAAAAGAATATGTTCACTTAAAAGGATACAATAGCTTACATACAAAGAAAAATAGTATTCAAAAATGGGAAGCAAGTGAAATCATTGAAATAAGATACAAAGTGGATATTTCAATTATATTTCAGCAGTTTTGAGTAAGCTTAACTCTTCTAAAGACTATGAAGTTCCTTACGCATTCTGATCCTGACTTGCTCTATGGTGTGGTACTCATTCTTAAGTTGCCCTCCTCTTATTCCTACGTTCTTGTTAGAATATCAAATTACAGGAGATAGAAAGCTAGCTCAGAGTTAAGAGTACATACTATGCTTCCAGAGGAGCAAAGTTCAGTCCCTAGCACCCATGTCAAGCAGTTCAGGACAATGCATAATTCACTTCTGTTGGGAATTTTCTTCTCCTCTAGCCACCATGGGGCCGTGCACTTGCAAAATTATGCCCCCTGCTATATGTTTATATAAGAGATTAAAATTTAAAATAAAAGTATGTAGTTAACTTTTCAAATCAACTTAATAATAGTTATGGTACCATTATTTTAGACCTTCCTGGAAAGCAGAAATAGAATAAATCTTGAACACAAGGACAGACTCAGGAGTGACCAGGGGGATGGAGTACAGAAGGGCAGAGTACAGGGAGAGACAGTTGGAACTCAGCGGTATTGAGAGTATGTCAAACCTAGGGCAGTGGAAACATCATGGATTCTGTGAAACTGCTCTGGTAGAGACTCCAAGTCATGAAAGATAATGAGTCTGAACTGACCATTTTTGTAGTCAGGCAAGTCTTCCATTGATGGGACTGGATTGCAATCAGTTGAGTTTTTGGAATGAAGGATCCTGTTGAAATCCCTAAACAGGCCCTGCTAATGCTAGCACAGAAGGTTTTTCCTCTGCAAACTGATGTGCCAAGTGAATCATCCACAGAGTTCGTTGAATGTAGAGTGGTTGAGATTGTAACTGCACAAAGCCATCAATTCTATGTTGTTATCCTTTTGGAGCAAGAAGGTACTCTGAAGGCTACAGAAAGAGAAGCCTTGTGCATTGAACTAGGCTCAAAATCTTCTGCTTACAATCTTTCCTGCCTGAAAAATGTGATAAAACAGTGATGGCTCTGAATTTGTGGGAGTGCCAATCAATGTTTAATTTAACTTGAGACCCATGCTATACTACCTGGATTGCCCTGAACCAGACTGAGTAACCCAGAGACTGAAGGTAGAAGCAAAAAAGACAACAGGACCAGATAAAAACAAAAATAACAAGAAAAATAAATAAATAAAACAAATAAATGCAATGATTTCTAATTATAGTCTGCTATACTCATAGATCACTGCCTTTGTCCAATTGTTATCCAGAGATGCTTCCTCCAGTGGTCAAAAGTAGAGGTTACTAAGATACACAACCAGACATTATGTCCTAAGAGAGTCGATATTGGAGGTCTCCCTAAGGTCATTAACCTAGGACATCAGAGAATCCCTTGGAAGAAGGTGCAGAAAGATTGTAGGAATCAGAAAGGATTGCTAGGTAGCAATAAAACACAAGCCAGGGAACCAATTAAATAAGGCTCACGTGGTCTCAGACACTGAAGCAGCAAGTGAGGGGCTTGTATGGGTCTGCTGCACCAGGTCCTCTGCTTATATATCATGGAGTTTGGCTGGGACTCTTAACAGTGGAAGCAGGTGTATCTCTGACTCTCTTGCTTTATTTTAGGATGATTTTCCTCCAATTCAGTTGCAGTATCCAACCTAGATATCAGGATATTAACTTCATCTTGTTACATCTTGTTTTGTTTTGTTTGACTGTTCTCTCTATGGTTGGGAGTCAGGGACTACTATTTTCTGAACAAGAAATGGAGAATTTTTCTGGGGTGGGGAGAGCTGGGTTTGTTTGTTTTTTTATTTTGTTTTTGTATTTTTATTTTCAAAACAAAATGTTATTTTTCAGCTATTCTTTTGTTGTCCAGTCTACCTGGTGTGGGGTTAATTTAATAGGTTCACATCATTTAAAAAAAAAACTGATGTTGTGCTCCTTTCACACCAGGGGAGAGCACATCTCCAGGGAGTGCTCCAAGCCCAGGTTTCAGTGACTTTCTAAGGTAGAACGAGCCAGGAGGCACAGACCACAGAAGCAGCAGAACAGCTGGGAGAGGGTATTTCCTTCACCTACACCCGGGAGGTTGACCTGTTCCACAGCCCTCTAGGCACCTTTCCCACCAGTAGAACTAGTCTCCAGGGAGTACTCTGATCCCTGGACTCAGGTTAGATCACCATTTTCTCGCCAGTGACTTTCTAAGGCAGGACCACCCAGGAAGCACAGGGAGTAGAAGCAGCAGAGCAGCTGGGACAGGATCCTTCCTGCATCCATTCGCACTCAGGAGGGAGAGCCCACAGTCCTCTGTGCACAGGTCTTACCAGGAGAATGCTGATCTCCCAGGAGTGCTGACACAGGCTTACAGACCAACAGGAGTAACAAGCTAGAGCCAGAGACAGCAAGAACATCTAACACCAGAGATTACCAGATGGTGAAAGGCAAATGCGAGAAACTTACCAACAGAAACCAAGAGTACTTGACATCTTCAGAACCTAGTACTCCCACCATATCAAGTCCTAGATACACACAGGAAAAGCAAGATTTGGATCTAAAATCAAGTCTCATGATGCTAATAGAGGAATTTATGAAGGACATAAATAACTCCATTAAAGAAATACAGGAGGATACACATAAACAGGTACAAGCCCATAAAGAGGAAACACAAAAATCCCTTAAAGAATTACAGAAAAACACAACCAAACAGGTAAAGGAATCGAGGAAAACCATCCAGGATCTAAAAATGGAAGTAGAAACAATTAAGAAATCACAAAGAGAAACAACTCTGAGACAGGAAACCTAGGAAAAAAGTCAAGAGACACAGATATGAGCATCACCAATAGAACACAAAAGATAGAAGAGAGAATCTCAGGTGCAGAAGACACCATAGAAATCATTGACACAACAGTCAAAGAAAATGCAAAATGCAAAAAGATCCTAACCCAAAACATCCAGGAAATTCAGCACACACTGAGAAGATCAAACCCATGGATTATAGGTATAGAAGAGAGTAAAGACATCCAACTTTAAGGGCCAGTAAATATCTTCAACAAAATTATAGAAGATGGAAAAGTCTCCCATGCTCATGGATTACCAGGATTAATATAGTAAAAATGACCACCTTGCTGAAAGCAATCTACAGATTCACTGCAATCCCCATCAAAATAGTAACTAAATTATTCACAGAGTTGGACAGAAAAATTTGCAAATTCACTAGAATAACAAAATTCCTAGGATAGTGAAAGCTATTCTCACCAATAAGAGAACCTCTGGTGAAATCACCATCTCTTACCTTAAGCTTCACTACAAACAATTGTTATAAAAATTGCATGGTATTGGTACAGTGACAGGCAGATAGATCAATGGAATAGAATTGAAAACCCAGAAATGAATCCATACACCTATGGTCACTTGATCTTTGACAAAGGAGCTAAAATCATCCAGTGGAAAATAGACAGCATTTTCAACAAATGGTGCTGGCTCAACTGGTGGTTAGCATGGGGAGGGGGGAGGCAACAGGGGTTTGTTCTTTGGAGGGGAAACTGGGAAAGGAGAAATTTACATGTAAATAAAGAAAATATCTAATAAAATTTAAAAAAAAGAATGTAAATCAATCCATTTCTATCTCCTTGTACAAAGTTCAAGTCCAAGTGGATCAAAGAACCTCTATATAAAACCAGATACAGTGAAACTAGTAGAAAAGAAAGTGGGAAAGAGCTTGAGAACATGGGCACAGGGGAAAATTTCCTAAACAGAACGCCAATAGCTTATGCTCTAAGATCAACAATTGACAAGTGGGACCTCATAAAATTACAAAGCTTCTATAAGGCAAAGAACATTGTCAATAGGACAAAAACGACAACCAACAGATTGGGAAAAGATCTTTACCAACCTTACATCCAATAGAGGGCTAATATCCAATATATACAAAGAACTCAAGAAATTAAACTCCAGAGAAGCAAATATTCCTTTTAAAAACTGGGGTAGAGGGATGGCAAGATGGCTCAGCAGGTAAGAGCACTGACTGCTCTTCTGAAGGTCCTGAGTTCGGATCTCAGCAATGACTTGGTAGCTCACAATCACCCGTAATGAGATCTGAAGACCTCTTCTGGTACATCTGAAGACAGCTACAGTGTATTATGCCTGAGCTAGCAGGGCCAGAGCAGGGCTGGAGTGAGCAGGACAGAGCTAGCAGGGCCATCCTGAGTTCAATTCCCAGTAGCCACATGATGACTCACAGCCATCTCTACAGCAACAGGGTACTCATATACATAAAATAAGTAAATAAATATAAAAAAAATGGGGTAGAGAGGTAAACAAAGGATTCTTAGCCGAGGAATACCAAAATGACTGAGAAGCACCAAAAGAAATGTCCAACATCTTTAGTCATCAGGGAAATACAAATCAAAACAACCCTTAGATTCCATCTCACACCAGTCAGAATGGCTAGGATAAAAAATTTAAGGTGACATCAGATGCTGGCGAGGTTGTGGAGAAAGGGAAACACTCCTCTATTGCTGGTGGGATTGGAAGCTGGTACAACCACTCTGGAAATCAGTATTGCAGTTTCACCGGAAACTGGAAATAGTACTACCAGAGGACCCAGCTATACCACTCCTGGGTATACACCCAGAAAATGCCCCAACATGTAATAAGGACACATGCTCCACTATGTTCATAGCAGCCTTATAATAGCCAGAAACTGGAAGCAACCCAGATGTCCCTCAACAGAGGAATGGATACAGAAAGTGTGGTACATCTATACAATGGAGTACTACTCAGCTATTAAAAACAATGAATTTATGAAATTGTTATGGAAGCAGAGGGATCTAGGGAATATCATCCTGAGTGAGGTAACCCAATCACAAAAGAACTCACATGGTATGCACTCACTGAGGAGTGTGTATTAGCCCAGAAGCTTGGAATACCCAAGATGCAGTCCACAAACCACAAGGAACTCAAGATGAAGGAAGACTAATGTATGGATACTTTGTTCCTTCTTAGAAGGGGGAACAAAATACCGTTGAAAGGAGTTGTAGAGACAAAATATGGAGCTGAGACTGAAGGAAGGACAATCCAGAGACTGCTCCACCTGGGAATCCTTCCCATATTCAGTCATCAAACCCAGACACTATTATGGATGTCAGCAAGTGCTAACTGACAGGAGCCTGATTTAGCTGTCTCCTGAGAGGCTCTGACAGTGCTGACTACTACAAAAGTAGAGGCTCATAGGCTTCCATTTGACTGAGCAAAGGGTCCCCAATGAAGGAGCTAGAGAAAGGACCCAAGGAGCTGAAGGGTTTGCAACCACTTAAGACAAATAACAATAAGAACTAACTAATACCCTCAGAGCTCCTAGGAACTAATCCACCAACCAAAGAATACACATGGTGGGACTAAAGGCTCCAGAAGCATGTGCATAGCAGAGGATTGCCTAGTCGGTCATGAATGGGAGGAGAGGCTCTTGGTCCTGTGAAGGTTCTGTGCCCCAGTGTAGGGGAATGTCAGGGACAGTAAGCAGGAGAGGGTGGGTTGGTGAGCAGGAGGAGGGGGGAGGGAACAAGGTTTTTGTTTTGTTTTGTTTTGTTTTGTTGTTTGTTTTTTTTTTTGAGGGGAAACTGGGAAAGGAGATATCATTTGAAATGTAAATAAATAAAATATCAAATAAATAAATAAATAAATAAATAAATAAGAAAACTGATTTTCTTCTCCTAGCAGTTACCTAATGCCAAAAGCTCCTCAGTTACTGGTAGGATTATGTGTCCACTGTTGAACCTCTGTACTAGAATTTTGTCTGTCCATAGCTTACAGAGCTCCTATCCATGCTGCCAGAATTGTGAGTTCATATGTTCAAATGTACTGTGTGGCTGCAGAGCACTATTTTTTTTATATTTTTTTACTACTTTAGGCTCTTAAAGTCTTTTTGTCTAATTTCTACAAATCATATTTAGTCAATGGAAAAATAGTAGAGAAATATTCATTATTTTATATGAAATAACCAAGTTTATTCTACATTTCCAAATTTATTTAATAGCAACCAAGCATATAATCTACAATAGAGAGAAGTTCCTGTTTGAGAATATTTGTCATCAATAAACAAGTTAGAAATTATTTTTAAATGAAATGTACAAGAAACTTTAAACCACAAGATAGAAATTGACAATTTTAAAATTATGTATTTTTAACATGAGAGGTAGAAAATAGTGAAGAACACTATAAAGGTCTTTCAAAAATAACCTCATTTGGCATAACTGTAACATTAGTAAATGATGAGTGGGAGTGACCATATTTACTTGCATATGAGACTGGAAAAGACAAACTAGAAAAAGACAAATACATTTTTTCTTTTTTTAAAATTAGATATTTTCTTTCTAATAAGGTCATATTAGTGAAAGATAAGTGGACAAACTAAGAGTGCATTCTGAATGCTTGGTCAAATAATTAAGAGTCACAAATCTATAAATAACCAAAAGTTCTAAATACCACTGGACATACAGTAAAACCTTATATTCTGTCTGATATATTAAAAAAGCATAAAAAATAACCAAATCCTTAATATTCAAAAATAATATATTTTAATAAATGTAGAAATAACAATACAAAGTATAATATTAGAACAAAATACATATTCATAGTCATGTGCACTAAAAAATATAAAACTACTATACTGCAGCAAAAACATCTATAAAACAGAAAACTAATAATTTCAGTATCCATTCCTCTGTTGAGGGGCATCTGTGTTCTTTCCAGCTTGTAGCTATTATAAATAAGGCTTCTATAAACATAGTGAAGCATGTGTCCTTATTACATGTTGGAGCATCTTCTGGGGATAAGGCCAGGAGTGGTATTGCTGGGTCCTCCAGTAGTACTATGTCCAGTTTTCTGAGGAACCACCAAACTGATTTCTAGAGTGGTTGTACCATCTTGCAATCCCACCAGCAATGAAGTGATCCTCTTTCTCCACAACATTCCATTGGACTGGGAACAGGGTTCCCAATGAAGAAGCTAGAGAAAGGACTGAAGGAGCTGAATGGGTTTGTAGCCCCATAGGAGGAACAATATAAACTAACCAGTTCCCCTATAGCTCCCAGGGACCAAACCACCAACCAAAGAGTACACATGGTGGGACTCGTGTCTCTAGCTGAATATTTAGCAGAAGATAGCTAAATGGGAGGAGAGGTCCTTGGTCCTGTGAAGGCTCTATGCCCCAGTGTAGGGGAATGCCAGGGCCAGGAAACATAGAGGGTTGATTGTTGAGCAGGAGTAGTGGGGAGGGAATAGGTTGTTTATTTTGTGATGCCTAGATGTTAGCCATAAAGTAATGAAAAGGGAATATCCCATTTAACTAATAGAAATGAATAATTTTCCATAAATTGATGATAATTTGCTAAAGCTATGTGATACTGTTTGATGACAGGACCCACATACATATGTATATGAGTATATAAGAATATTCACATATAGGCATATAGTTTATAAGACCATAGTAGTATGATTATATTGGTTATTTTTCTCATTACTGTGATAAGATTCCTGACGGGAGAAACTTCAAGGAAGAATGGCTTGAGTGACATATTACAAAGAATAAATCATCATGGCTAAAAGGTCAGGAAGCATATGGTTTATACTATGTAATACTCCTTGGTCATAAAAATAGTGAAACAGTAATTTGGAAACTGTTGAGACTAGAGGCATCATGTAACACTGCATAAGCTAAGTGTATCAAAAGAACACCAAGGCATGATCGTATAAACTTGGATGTTAGGATACTGAATTTAATGGGTACCTTGTCTGGTCTGAAATTAGAGAATGTGGTAAGAGAATTTACCTCTGTATCTGTAAAACTGGTGCTTAGAAATATAATTGTATACAGAGACTGTATAATTGAATGTACATAATCCTTTGACTAGTTTGTTTAACTGGTTATCTCACTTTAAGGAATCTAGACTCAATGATCTTTGTTATGTTTAAGAGAAATTTTGCTACCCTTTACTACACCACAGTGTCTTCATGGATGTTTGAAACTTTCTTAATACATTTTCTGCTAAGATATGTATATTTTTACATTGAACATATATTGCAAGTTTTAATAATAATTTAGTAATTCATCACAATTTCATACTGAAAGCAACTGACATGTTCTCCAAAGGTAGGCACATGAACATGTGTACTAACTATATTGGGTACTTGACAGTTGTTGAAATAAACTGACCATAACATGACCCTGGCCACTTCTAGAAGGGAAATTTGTCTCACAGTTCCACAGATATAGGAGGTCATCAAAGCATGGAGGAATGATAGTAAGTGGCAAGCATGAAGAGTGGAGTATGATCTGAGAGATCAAATCCTCAAACAAACACATGGTATAAAAGGACCACCTATCTCATCTCCAATGATATACCTGTTCTAGCAAGGCTATACATTTTAAAGCTCTAACAAGTTTGGTGGGCCCTGAATACTCAAATATCTGAGCACATAAGATCATTGTCATTCAAAACTTTAATTTTCTACACACATGCACATTGACAGAGATTGATGCTTGATATTCATTTATTTAGATATATGTGTATACAGAAGAGGGAGATTTTATTTCATGCCCATTGTTTCTCAAAAACATTGTTTCAAAATAAAAAAAAAAATAGCCACTTGATTCAGAGAGAAACACAACTTGATAATACTCATGTGGGTTGAATAAAAAGTTGTAAGATATAAGGTTCAGTGAGAAGTTTAAAAGTAACTTTTGTCTAAAGTAGTTGTCATCTCTGAGGCTTACAGTTGAATAAGGTCATCCTTTCTAGTTCTTTCTGAACTGTATGGTTTAACTCAGCTGTTCTGGCTCAAATCTCATCTCCAAGATGACTGATTCAAACTTGCTTCTCTCAGCATCTGACAGAATTGCTCTGCTTGGCTTCACACTGACTCTGGTACTCTGTTCTAATATGTGTCCTTATTCTCTGGCTCATTCTGTCTTACTAGCAACTGCAACTTGTCTCTGTAAAACTGTCCCAGTAAAACTGCCTCCTACTCTAAATCATGGTGTTGTTTTTAAGCATGATTTTTCACTCATTTTCTCTTGTCAAATTTTAGCATGTGACTATTATCATTAGGCATTCCAAACATAAAATGCTTTAGTATTAATTACATGACACTTAAAACAGAATGGTAATGTAGCTTTCCATCTTTGCCACACTTTTTATTAACTAAATGATTTCGGTTGAATTAAAACTGTCTTTGGAAAGAAGGTAAATGAGGCTTCTCATAAATTTGTAATGAGCACAGGACAGGTAACTTCAATCTTCTTCAAGGCTAATACTTTTCTAACAGCAACATTCAGACAAACATCAGAAGCTGTTGCTGGAATAAAACATTCCTAATATCATTTACAATAATGTCTGAAATATCTTCTTTAAGGGTATGACCACTGGTAGTTGCACCACACTATAATGGAGGACAATACATAGGAATAGCAAAACTTGGACTTGAAAGATTCACAAAAATGAAATATACCAACAAAATTAGATGGGTAGTGAAGGATGAATGCTGATCTAAGAGTAAGCAAGGAAAATGGATGAATGTGACCAAATTATCTATAAAGTAATAAAAATTGTAAATAAAAAATAGAGAGAAAAATCAAATTAGAGAACTTTAAGTAGGCCAGGGAGTATTAAATGATCTCTGTGACTTTAGCAAATTCAAGCCCTATCTCCATACAGAAGGTAGGCCCACAGACAAGAAAAATAAGAGAATGAATGAAAGGAAACATACCATACCACCAAGGTAACTTAGGAAGTAGCAGGCTGGATTGGGCCATAGCTTAAATTTTCTAACATCTAGCAAGTCCTACAATATCAAAGTGATTTTTCAGGTAGTAAAATTTTCTATAGTGAACAAAATTTGTTTTAAATTACTGCTTTTATTTTTTTGAGAGTATAAGTTCCTATAAATCCTTCCCCACACTCTTTTTTTCCCATTCTTTCAAGTTCATTACACGAATATAGAAGAATTTAAATCCCATAACATGGTTGTTCTGGCAAGGCATCACATCCAAAGATATGACTTCCCGGTAATGTAGACACCACATACCTTTGATACCTCTGACAGGAATACAGAACTTCCTTAGTATACATCTTTAATCTAAACAATGACATCTAAATCATTGGCAGACAAAGTGACAAATCAGAGAAATATTTGACAGGATGAATTAAAGGTAGGATATGTTCAATCCTCATGAGAATATAAAGGGAAAGTCTTACTTAAAGGGCAGTGAGAGAGAAGGAATGGGATGAAATTTAATTTAGTTCAGTTGAGTTCAGTTCGGAATCCTTCAGTTCCTGGAATTCAGAGGTAGTGCTTCCTTCCTTCCTTCTATCCTTCCTTCCTTCCTTCCTTCCTTCCTTCCTTCC
>JADRCD010215936.1:9264-27810 GCA_019843815.1 Montemys delectorum | reverse complement strand
CTTTTATTTTTACACACCAGCAATTATACAGCTGTTTGCCTTTATGCATAAAAGCCACATTCCAGTTTGCTGGCAACCTCTCTGTGGATGTGTAGGCTGTTACATCTTTGGGGTATTGTGAATAGCTCTCTTACCATTATGATGTGCAAGTATCTTTTTGATTATTTTGTTTCTTCTTAATAAATGGTATGATGCATCTTTTGAGTATCTATTTTGTACCAATTAAGAGTCTAATTTATAGAGAGGAACTCTGTAAATTCTTAGAATTCCATCAAAAAATATTATTGTCCATACTTTACAAGCAAGAAATTTAGGGAGGGGGTCGGGTACCTTGTATTTAGTTGTACAATGATGACGCCGGATTCAATCTGATGCAGCCAAGTTTCAGAGTTTGAGCTGGGCCCTTTCTTCCTTGTGCCTTGTAAGCATGTAGGACAAGCAACCATTGATCAGTCTTATGGAGATAGACACAGTTTGGTCAAGTAGCCTCTAATAATTTACAATACAGTATGTCACAAAACATCTATGATTAAGTTAAAATAGCAATGTCATCGATATCACTATTACTGACATTTTATAATACATTAGGAAAGTATTTACATGTTAGTTTTTAAGAATATTTATTATTCCTTAATTTAAAAATCATATGCTAGAACAAGGACAACAAATGCAAGCTTCATTTCCTGGAGCGTTGCTACAATAATCCCTATAGTCATGAAGATATATGATGCAGTTATAGTATACATGTAAGTTTAAAATTCTGTTCTGTAAAGAAATACATAATTGCTCTCTTATCAACTTGTTTCTGTTCTGTAAAGAAATACATAATTGCTCTCTTATAAACTTGTTCTGAAGAAAAGGAGTTGTGACTATCACTAGTGGAATGCTCCAGATGTGTTCAGATAGCATGTATGTGCCCCCTCATGTATTTATCCATAGCTCTATTTTACCTCATTTAGCAGGTGCAAAACAAAGAAGTTAGAACTGAGTTTGTGGTAGACTAAGACACCCAGTCTCCTTATCTGTTACATAATCGTATTGTCCCTTTGCAGCGCTGGGCTTATATACCTGACACTTTTCTTCACCACCATGATGAATGTACCAAGCACCTGGGGAATTCATTGGATACATTTTAGATCCATGTTATTCCATCAAGATGTTTAGATTTCATATCTCTTCTGCTAAGTCTATTTACGTTCTTCCCCAGTTGAGAAAGCCTGAAGAATATGCACTGTGACCATGCCTAGAGTTTGTGCTTTTCATCAACATTTTGGAGAAATTATAAGCTTCACATAGAATCATGTTTGAATAGTTTCTGCTTAGATCAAAATCTCCTGCCTGCTGCTTTCTGCGTGACAAAGGTCTTGAAGTAGACACAGTTCTTTATTTGCATGGATATGAAGTTGAGAGGTTGGACTGTTGTCTTTAATTTTAGTTATAGCCTTAGAAATTATACAGGTTTCTCAAAATCCTCAGTTTGAATATTATATTGTATAGTACCTTGCTCAATATAATTTATGATCTTAGAGATGTACTTAAATTATTAGCTACTGAAAACACTTTAATCTCACCTGCTGCTATGAATTAAATGAATATGCCTTGGTCCGTGCTATAACTATGGAACAATGTATCCATTCAAATACTCCTTGGGCTTCCAAGCTTTTCAGATAGTGTTTGCAATTCTGGAAAGTGGGCTGGTTTTGACAAGCTCTTCCCTCATCTTGTCAAAGGCTGCTGAGGAGAAGCAGTTGGTGACTAAATAGCTCAGTGGCCCAGGCTTTGTTGAACTCCGAGCTCTAGAAGCATCTCAGGAAAGATCTTAATGTTAATCTGTATTGACATAGTGTATTCTTGAGTCTATTTTAGCACTAACATTACCCTTCTGAAAAGTATATCTTTAAAGTGAAATGAGTATTAAGAAACCCTAAGAAATATATCTTTCCTGCATAAAACAATTATATAACCCAAGTTTAGCTTCTTCAATAACTTATTTTAGGATGGAAATCCTAATTTTTATATCTGTATTGTCTGCAGATATTAATCAGGCATTATATATCTATTCCTTCTAGTCATTTTTAATGATTATTTGAGAATGGGCATCCTTGATAAAATTTGCTATTTATTAGTACGATTTTCAGGAATGGATTTCTTTTCCACCTCATCAGTGCCCATGTGTGTTTATCATTTCTTTTCATTAATGTCAAGGGAGGCAAATGGTTGTCTTGTTTTATTAAGATTATTTTATATGGACAGAGAGTCTTCTTGGCTTCCTTTTAAATGGATTTCATAATAGGATAAAAATGCAAATGAAGTAAAAGCAGTGCCATAGATTTTTTTAGCTTGGTGACTGTAATGCAGAATATTGTCTTTGTTCCTAAACACAGTCCTTGCTGGCACTGCCATATGCAGTATTAGTCCTTTCTTCTTTTAATTAGACTATAAGTTTTCTTCTATTGTTATAGAAGGAATGATGTCACACTTTTTATTTATGCATGTGAACTATCATTGTTTCTTACCTGAAACCAATGCCAGTAGTTTATTGCCCCTACTCATTTAAAATCTGATAAATGAATCACATGTTGTTATGAAAATGACACATATTTACTACCTGGAGCAAGAGGCAGCCTTGCATTCTTAGCAGAGTCCTAATGATGGTTTCTTCCTTGATGATATGCAAGTAATGTTCATACTTCCCTAAGAACGGTTAATGGTGAGAGAGAGTTTAAAAGGTCTTTGAGAGATTTGGCTGCATCATGTCTTTAACTTTTCCCTTGCCCCCAAACTTTATGAGTTGAATTATTTTCTTTCACAAGAGACACTGAGTTTGAATTATCCAGATTAAAACATGTGTCACAGAGTCACTGAGGACAGGAAGTAAGAAACAGAAAAATAGAAAAACAAAGAGGTAAAAGAAACATGGCACTTCTACCTTTCATGATTCATAACCTTACCTTCTTCTGTTTGCAGAGATTATTCAAAGAAAAATGGATCCTAACCTAGTTACTCTAAGATATGTCACATCAAATGATGACATTGGCTCAGCTCTTAGCTTTTCTGCTGACCTGGCAAATTATCCTCTTCACTATGCTCTTTGCCTTTTGCATTACTTTGTTGTGATGGTTGTCAGGTGACAAGAAGGATTAGAAAAGACATTGCCTTTCAGAGATGGTACTCAAAACAGCTCAGTGTTCTAAAATGTGCTTCCACCTTCTATGAAACTGCTCTAGATTCTACAAAGGCTAATTGGGTTCCTGTCCTTTCAGGCTACATAATCCCCACAATTGAGTTTCTGGGCCGATCAATGACTTTAAGATGATTTAATTTCTCTAAGTTTCCTTCAGTTTCTGAGGCATGCCTAATAAACATAGAGCCTGCCAGCTTTTCACCCTGAATTCATGGAAGTTATCATTACTAGACTATCTTGGACTGACCTTCTATAACCAGAAGATCATGATCTCTCAATAAATCCTGAGAGAGCTGTTGTGTGGATTCAGACATGATGTGTGATCTGCTAGTGATAAGTCCATGTCTCTCTTGGTTGAGGCAGAGGTAGAATTAAAGGATTTTATTATTATTATTATTATTATTATTATTATTATTATTATTATTATTATTATTATTTCTATGCCAGCCACACATTCAACATCTTTTGGAATATCTTTTGGGTAATTTATCTACATAGTAACTCAAAAAGTTCTTTAGTGGCTTTGCCAGTTTATGGTAACTTCTAACCCCATTGTCTTTCATGTCTTTTCATTAACTTTGTACAAAAAGGAATTTTCTGATACATTTAGACTGTTTCTACTTTGAATATGTCCTGTCAAGACAGGAGGTATGTGTGTAAAACATATGTATGTAAAACAGCTTTTGGACATTCATTTCATGATTCATTCCTAGTTTTATGAAAGTTCAATAAGTAGAAAACTCTGGAATGTGGCTGTGTCTGCAATCTCTCTTCGACTCTTATATCAAAGAAGGAGAGGCAGATCCTGGGCCTTCTATTAACATTTCTACTCTGATATCCAAGAATACTGGACCCTGTTTTGTTTTTTATGTTCTTGAAAATTATAGAGATGAGCATGATAATTTTGCTTAACATAGGAAAGAAACAATATAATGATTCTAAGTAAACTAGTTGAACTATAAGGAAACTGTCTTCCTCAAGACCTTACAGGAAAACTCTTCCTACAGACAAAACAGTTATTAATGTTGGGCATGTTACTAGACATTTCTCAGGTGTCACAACATTGCTTCTGAAACAAATAAATTTTGTGTATGGAGTCCCAACTGTGTGTCTAACACTGGAATAGTCTTGGAAAATGTGGCTATAGATTATAGGAAATAGCTGTTCTTGATGCTTCATCTTTAAGAGAGACACACATTAATTTGAGAACTGTTTCCTGATGGCTCCTACCAGGGAAGAACTTTATCTGGTCTGATAGATCCACATTGTATGGGGTGATGACCTGAGTTTATCTATATAGCCTTATGAATGGCTAGTAGTCCACTACAGTCATATTCAGAGGATACCTAGGGGCTAGATTAAAGTAATCATTATGAATATAATAAGTACCATATACTTCACAAATTCAAGATGTTTATTTCCTTGCCTCTGTTCTCTCTTACTAAATGGCCAATCTCCTTCTCTTTTACTAATGAATATATGTATATTACATGCTATGAAAATTAATAGTAAAAGCAAAAGTTACTAAGAAACTTCCTCACCTCAGTTAGTTTGCTTTATAATGCTATAGAATTTAAGTAGTATTGGCCAAGGCCTATTGGTTTAAACCACAGAGTGTAGGCAAGTTTATTGATTTCTTCAAGGTCCAGGAGCTTGTAATTGTTCCCAGAATTTCTGCTTTGGTGAGCTGATTCAGAGCTTGAGCTTTTTTTAAAATTAATTAATTAATTTATTCATTCAGTTTACCTCCCAATCATCCCATCCCCCTACTCCATATCTATTTCTACTCCCCTCTCAGCCCCACCCTTACAAATCCCTCCCTCAAATATCCCCTTTCCTTTTCCTCAGAAAAGGGAATCTGTTACTTATGTACTATCCCGCCCTGGGACATCCAGTCACAGTAAGCCTAAGTGAATTCTCTCCCACTAAGGCCTAACCAAGCAGTCCACTTAAGGGAAGGGGATCCAATGACAGGCAACAGAGTCAGAGACAACCTCCTCTCCAATTTTTAGAGAACCCACATGAAGACCAGGATGCATATCTGCTATGAATGCATACAGGACCAACTTCTAGCCCCTGCATGCTCTTTAGTTGGTTAAGGTAACTCATAGGGTAGAAACTAGCATCAAGCCTAGCAGAAAGCCTGTGGAGCTCATCAGTTATTACAATGAAAGGATAAATTGTTATGCTTAGATTTGGGATGAAAGAATGGCAAGCCAGTTGGGGAAGATGATAAAAGTGGTACTTTGATGATTAGTGGTGATTTTGGCTTTAGTGCAGAAAAGTGGCCACATTGTTATTCAAAAAACATGTTATTTTGGAAAGGAGGAAATGTAATGTTTCAGGCATTTTCTTTTCATTAAAACAAACCTATTTTGCAGATTTTGTAAGCCTTTTATCAGTAGTATAGCTCAATTACAGTCTGGGCAGTACATTTGGACAAAAATAAAAAGAGGGATAAAAATATTTGTATACCTATATTGTAAATTTCTCACAAGAGTTTCAAAGTGTAATTATCTGTGAATTCTGTCCAAAAATATTCAACTGTGTGGATCTTGTATTTGGTTTCTTGCTAATCAGAACTGGGCCCAAGTCCAGGTTGAATGTTACATAAAGAGATGGGGACCATATTTCAAGCAAAGGACATTTTTAATGCAAGTGGTACTATGGTTTTAAGTGACTTCAAATCATCCTGTCTACCAACCTCCTCTCCTTTTGTGTTTTGTTTGATGCATTCTTTGATCTAATTTATTATATTACCTTTTGTTGTAAGAATAAAAGAAATACTATGTAGTCTCTCTTCACATGGGTGAGACAGAATCAATATATCTCCCACAAATAATATCATTTGAAACCTTAGGTGGATGACAATACTTATTAGTAAATCAGAGACCGACATACTGAAGTCAGCTAGAATCATGTCTAAAGGGATGGCCTTTATGTGAACAGATGTAGCTAGAGATACAATAGTAGACATGGAAAATGGTACTGTGAGCAGAGTAAAGTAATATGCCAGAACTAGGCTTTGAGTGATATGTCATTTAACCAAGATAGAGACTTAGATAAGTGACTACAGATTCTGAGTTCACCATAGACAAATACTATTTCATTTGCCTGACATCTTGTTTTTGACACGAATATTACTTAGTTATTCCAATTTTCAAGAAAAATACTACTTATATTTTCTTCACAGGGCCAAGGGCCTCTCCTCCCATTGATGCTCAACTGTGCAATCCTCTACTATACACATGCTGCCAGAACAATCAGTCCCAATATATATAGTCCTTGGTTGGTGGTTGAGTCCCTGGGAGCTCTGAGGGTACTAGTTATTTCATATTGTTGTTTGTCCTAAGGGGCTACAAACTCTTTTAGTTTCAATCTTAGAACATTGTGGTCCATTAGAACAGGGAAAGCATGGCAGGTCTATGACTATCGGCATGTAAGTAGGGACCTCTCATTGAATGACAGATAGGAAACCAAAGCTCTAGACTAGGAGTGGTTTTACCCTGTGCAGTCCTTCCCAAGTATCCTGCTAGTACCAGTGGAGTTCTATTTTCTAAAGGCCTCCCAAAGCTCTAAAATTGCACTATCAGCAAGACTCAAACACTTGAGCCTGTGGAAAACATTTTATACTCTAATATTTCCACTGACTCTCTTGAGTATGTATACTTGTCTTCATAAAGCTATGCTCAGAATCCCCACACATGTGTGATTCACTGTAATACTGTCCAATAAAAATACCTTTCCACCTTCATAAGCAATTTAAAGTGTTATTAACAACGTTACACAAAATAGAAAAGATTTGTTTGTTTTTAATACTATTTTATTTAATCCAGTTAAATGTTAATGCCATATCATCTCAATATTGGATCTATATACAATGACTTATAACCTAAATAAATTAAATACGGCCCTTTGTGAAAACATGGATAGGTTTAGAGGCCATGTTAAATGAAACAGGACAAGTACAAAAGGATAAATTCCACATGAGCTAATTTGTTTGGAATTTAAACTTTAACTTATAGAAGTTTGGAGTGCTAACAAAGAGGTACCAAACTAAGGCAGAGAAGTTGATGCAGAGATGGTCTGGCATGCTTCTGGAAAATAGACACAACAGGTTCAAAATTCTAAAGTTATCAAGATAAATGTTAAAAATTGGAAGAAGTGTTTAATTTTATTTAAACATTATAGTCTATACATATAATGAAATGTCACATAAGACCCTACAAAATCATGAAGAACTTTTATGTTTTACCTGCCAGTTTATAACTGGCAGGTTATAAATAACCAGGTTAAATAAATAATTAATGAAATAGTACATATATTTATGTACATATTTATATATGTCTGTAAATGAAAACAGCCATGCATTTTATTCTCAGAGAAATATCTCATATTGAAAAGTGGTATCCTTTTCAGAGATTTACCTGTTTGATAGCTAGTCCCTGGTCTATACTCTTAAGCATTAAAAGTCACTGTGTGGTATGTCGCTTTAATTTTAGATGATGATAACGAAGCTGGTCATGCCTGGATATAGGTGTCAAAAGGTAGGAGGCAGAAATACAAATGGAAAAAATGACAGGCTGACGTTTTTCCCCTTGGGAGGAAAAAAAAGGCATTTGTTTTAAGGCTACTTTAAAACTTAAGTAAGAGTACATATTTAAAATAAAAATACATCCTAAAATTTAAACTAATAATTCAGCTCTTCAGAGTTTCAATTTAAAATAAATCCTCTACTAGTTTATAACAGGTCATCTTTTGGTTACTGGATTAAGTTTAGCACAAAAAACATGTTATATAAATCACATTGCTATATTGAGGTCTGGTGATATCGCTGAGAATTACTGTTTGTCTAACAGGTGCTGAGCCATGGGTTCAATTTTCAGAATCTCCAAATGGTAGAACATCAAGTATATCTGTAAGATTTCTTTAACGAGAGGTTAATTTGCTTTCGTTTAACTCTGTGTCTAGTAAAAAGTATAATTTAGATTCCATGGGTTATCTTTTTCCCCATGGCCTAGATATTACTTTATTAATGTGAAAGAGTCAACTAACCTGGACCTCTAGGAGCCCTTAGGGACTGAGCCAATAACCAAAGAACACACAAGGATTGAACTAGGCCCTAGGACATATGTAGCAGATGTGCAGCTCAGTCTCTGTGGGCTATCTTTATCTATGAAGCTGTTGGGAAGTAACACCACGATTACTCTTTGCTTTCTAAACCAGAACAAAGTTCTAGAAAGTCTGGAGTTGTCTACTTTTTATCTAGGTTCCTTGAAAATCTGTTGGTACCTCCAACTATTGGCTGCAGTTTTGTACTTTCTAGCTTGTTACATTTTTTGACTTCTAAAGTAAAGTCTACCTTCTATGACTTAGTCAAAACAGTGTGTGGTTTGGTTGACACTGGTTCAGTCCATGCTAGTTCAATGACCAACATCCTAAATCATCTGAAACTTAGTTTGTCAATTCAGTGTAATTGTCACATGAACAATTAAAATGCAATTCCTTTTTAAAAGAAATACCTCATCATGTTTCCAGTATTGACAATTAGCTTAGCAGCCAAGCTCATCCTTGTTTTTTCAGTTATGTTTCCAAGAAGTAAACTGCATTTAAATCCTGGGTAGCCTTTACTCTTTTACTGTTTAACAAACAAATGTTCTTATCAATCAATGAGTACTGAGTAGGGTTGAATGGTCATGAATGAAATCAATAATGTTTCACAGATGACCACATAAGCTACTTCCCTATCCTGAGTCATTTCTGCTGTTAAGGATGTTATCTGAGAATATTAAAAGATAGTATGCTTTGTTTAGTTTTATTTACCTCAAATATGTAAGATTTTTGTAACTAAGACTTTTATGTTACACACACAGACACACACACACACACACACACACACACACACACACACACGTACACACACACCACTACATGGTATATCTATGCTTTCTTCTTTCTCCCTCCAAAAGTTTATAACATGCAAAGAGTAATATTTTTGAAGAAAATGAACTAAATATATTTATCTTAGAAATGAAGCAGTCATAAAATCAAATTAACATATCAGATCTTATTTTCTAAGATACTCATGTTACTGGTATATGTCATGCACATATGAAAGGGCTTGGAATTTAGCATTACAGCTAGCAACAGTGATTTGATCTTGTGTTTTTATTGTGGTTTTTGCCTCATTTTGAACTCTAACTTAGTAGGTAAGTTCATGTTACTATTACAAGGTTGACTATCGTTTAAAACTACAACATTTTCCTGCTTTCTTTACACACACACACACACACACACACACACACACACACACCTGAAATCTACCAAAAACCCAGAATGCTGGAGTTAATGGTCAAATAAGAGAAATATGTATTAACATATAAAATAAGTGCCACAGAGAAAGAAACTTGTGATTAAATATTCACAGCCTTTCTGACTTGTTTGGGTAGTCTGCACAGTATTATCTATGCTTTCTCCTGTACTTTTCCACTCAAGGTCATTGGGAAACTATGGGAGAGTCATTAAGTTCTGTTTGGGTCCTTTCCAAAATTGGTTTTTGAGATACTCAGCAGACTGAAATGTTTTGCCCATCTATGCCCCTCAAGCACTTTATTATATGTGAATTATGCCAAGCTTCATACTCCGTAAGAGAAAATCACTCAATATATATGCTCTGTTCATGGTCAGTTGGCAACAAAGAGAATTCAGCTCTGTCTTTAACCAATTATCTATAACTGGTGTGGTGGAAAATTGTGGCATTATGAACTAGTGGTTTGAGTTTGTATCAAAACCAAAATGTTATATTTTCCTTTTGTTGAAACATCACTTTGCTTATTACCCAAGGTGATTTAAAGGAATACCTAGGAAATAGAAAAATGGAGCCATCAATGTATTGCCAATGTAAAAGGGATATATGGGTTTATGGGAGAAGGAAGAATTAAAAAGAGCGAGTAGTCAAGGAAGCTTGGGTATGGATTGTAATCCCCCTGGGACCAATTAAAATGATACATTCTTGGATTCTGTATCTTTTCCCAAGAGGCTTGTTTTACTGAACATTAGATTGGAACTGGGATGATGTATTTTATCTGTGATCCCAAGACAGTGGGCCACAATGAGATATTCAAACATGTGGAAAAGCAAATTGTACTGTAAAAGGCACATTGTAAATTCCAGTACTGATTCTTTCTCAAGATAAAAGAAGTTTCTTGGATGTAGGTTATTTTGTGGCAAGCATATTTGTTGAATGCTGCAATTAAGTGTCTCTAGGGCAGTGTTTCTCGACCTGTGGATAGTGACCCCATTGATGATAGTACATCAGGTATCCTACATAGCATATATTTACATTGTAGTTTATAATACTAACAAAATCACAATTATGAAGCAGAAACAAATTAATTTTCTATTGGAGATCACCACAACATGAAGAGTTATATGAAAGGGTTGTAACACTAGGAAGATTTTAGAACCACTGCTCTAGGGGATATGGTTTAAACACATTTAAAGAAACAAACAGTGGTTTTGCCTTTTGTGCAAAATGGCTAAAGATGATGAAAACTGTAAGAAGTGGGATCTAGTAAAAGAGAGAGTTATCAGCCAATGGGGTTGGCGAAGCATGCCTTAGGAAGGATTTGTCTTTGGTGGTGGTGGTGGTCTATTTTTGAATTTCTGTTTCATCACAAAATTCTGTCTGTCTGCATGCCTGACTGCTTTTCTCTCTGTCTGTTTGTCTATCCATCTGTCTGTTTCTTTCTCTTTCTCTCTGTCTTTCTGTCTGTCTGTCTCTCTCTCTCTGTCTCTCTCTCTCTCTCTGTCTCTCTCTCTCTCTCTCTCTCTCTCTGTCTCTCTCTCTCTAACACACACACACACACACACACACACACACACACACACACACACACATTATAAAACCAACAACACGCTAATGTTGAGGTTATTGTAGCCATCTATAGACATGACTGACTATCACAGAAAACTTCCATGAGACAGGCATTATAAAGATCAAGTGTCCTTCAAGTTAGGAAAAAAAAAGTGACTTGTTTTAGTTTATCTCCTTGTGTTTTGATTTTAACCAAGATCAGAAAAAATATGAACAGTGCATGCTTTGGTTTCTTAAATGAAGACTTGTATGACAACAAATCAATTATTAAGCTTGAAATCTTTGGCTTTTTTCTTTACATTTATGTGCTTATAGTTTATAAGTTGAATCATATGGATTCTTGGTTCCTTTTTACCTGAAGTCTATCATCATTTATGTGGTATTTTAATGTAAAATATTTCATCGAATAATGTACTATATAATTCATAGTCGGGGGTGGGGAAGGGTCATTGATGCTCTTTGAAAGAGATTTGGTGCATTCATTCAGAATGCACTGTAGACAAGGTCAAACCGTGAAGAATGTTGAAGATTTAGTAGATCTCTGCTCATTGGAAATGCAAGGCAATTCACTTTAATGCACAAAACCAACACTGTATGAAACCATCGGAGACCATAGAATGACTGCGCCAATCTAATTGCAGTAATTACTGCAGGTGTATCCAAAACATCTAAAATGGTATTTCATACAAGGATGCACAAATTTGTCAAAATACAAAGCCCTTAAAATTATGAAAGTTTCGATTTGAAAGGTTGAGGTAAAGATAAAATTTGTGACAAACAAATGTAACATTCATACTGTGCACACAAGTAACTCTTATTTGGAACCATATTATAGGTATGAAGAACAAAAACAAGGATTTATGGTTTATGTTTTTAAATGGTATTTGTATGTTTTAGCTGGAACAACTGCAGTTTCATAGAGTGCTAAGGTTGGAGACCTTCATTGCATTTAACAGTCAAAGTGGGAATTTACAATATAATAAATTCTCCTAAGAAAGAAGTAAGGACAGTGATTTCTTAAGTCCACCTTTAAAGGTTTAGCATGATATCTGTACCTTTGTGTTTGCTGATATAACAGGAAAAAAGAGATAGTTGCTACGGTATTCCTAAACGATATCTTTGACATTTTTTTGTCTTAACTATGTGTGATCATATGGAGGGGTAGAAAACATGTAATTCTGATCTTGTTTGCATGTTACACCTAAGTGGTGATATTTTCTATTAAAATTATTTATTTAATAAGAAGTCTAAGTCCAATGATAAGGTTTCAGTTTGAATGGTTAATGTAAAGACAGAATTTGTGCCAAACAAATGTGTCTTCCACACTCTGAAAATAATAATTAAATAAAATTGTATTTATGTTATTTAAGTGTTAATTGTTTTGTGATAAATTGGGGTGAAACTTTTCATTCCAGCTCCTACATTAAGCATGAGAAAACAGTTCAGGTTTTATTGTTTCTTTGTTTGTTTTATAATTTTTAACAAATTTTTAATCTTCTTTTCTTGCTTATTTTTTCCCACATCCCAGCTGCTAAAGCTATCAGTTACTGATCTAAATTTAGTATCCACATATGGAGTAGATGCCAGTCCTGCCTTGTTTAAAAAAAATCACATGGTGTCACTAACTCAAATATTCTCCAATTAGGTGATATGCTAAGGTTATTTTGGGGAAAGAAGGACGGGAGGAGAGAGAAAGAGAAAGAGATTTAGTCAGGCTGTGACTCCCCAAAACACCAAAAATATGATTATTGATAAGATTTCTAAATTGGTCCAGGTTTGCTAATACATTTACTTTCTGAATTCTAAATTTAATCTCCAGCTAGAGTCCCCATTAGCCCTTCCTGTAGTTTGGCCTCTAGGTGCAAGAACTGGGAAATGGTGAATGTTAATTACATTTGCCCTTGGATAGTTACAACTCCATTTTCCAACCATCTGTAATGTATTTTTAGGTAGGTCAAAGAAAAATTGAATTACATATGTGAGGTCCATTTTAGCATGATAAAATGAGAAGCCTATTGTAGAAGCTTTTATTTATTTAATATTGCTCAACTAGTGACTGCTTCTTCAGTGAGGATAGTCATGTCTGCTTTTAATCTTCATAGAAAATGTATGTTAATATTTGAACAGAAGGACTTGGAATTTTTAGTTATTAAGTAGCCACTAATTTAATTATTCTTAATAAATAATAAATACTTGAGTTTAAAGTGATAGCTTGGTGGTTAAGAGTATTTTTTGCTTTTATAAAAGTCCTGGTTTCAATTCACAGCCTTACTCCCTCTGTGACTCCATGTCCAGGGGAGCCAGCGACTCTGACCTGGCTGCCACAGTCACCAGACATGTATATACATATGTGCAGGCTAACACTCAGATACATAAAAAATTAAATAAGCTTTTAAAGAGTAACCATACTTGTTAAGTACATGAAGAAATATTTCATTATTATGCATATTATTGACAATTGACTAGTGAAAAATAAATAAATAAATAAATAAATAAATAAATAAACTCTTCTATGTAGGCAGAATAAAATAATCATTTTAAGTCAAGTCTGTATGTGAGAGAGATATGAACTTAGCCTTGTGATATGCTAATCTGTTCAATGTGTTGAAATAATACTTATTGTCAATTGTACCCTTTAAGTATAATTTGCCTATACTTTCATGCCTTATATCTTTCAAAACTTGTTTGGGATGGAGTCTCTGCTCATATTTCTTAGAGGAGAGACATAAAATACTAATTTTCTCTGTGATTCTAAACAAGGAGAAAGTAACAACAGGCTCAATTGTTCCCAGTTCCTACCTTTGATCCAGTTAAATCCTTAAAAAAATATTATCCTGAGTGAGGTAACATGACACAAAAGAACACACAAGGTATGTCTTCATTGATAAGTGGATTTTAGTCCTGAAGCTCAGAATACCCATGATACAACCCACAAATTATATGCATATTAAGAAGGAAGCCCGAAATGTAGATGCTTCAATCATACATAGAATGGGGAACAAAATAATAACAGGAGCTAGAGGAGGGAGGGAAAGAGGAGAGGGAGGGAAAAAAGGAGGCAGGAACAAGTTTTGGAAGGAACAGGAGAGAAGTACAGAGGATCAGGAAATTGAATAGAAACATGCAGCAGAGGAATTAGGATAATCACTAGAAAGTCCTAGACTCCAGGGAAGCAAAAATCTCCCAGGAGCCAATGGCAATGACTTAAGCTGAAATACCCAACAAGGGTGAGATACAAACTGTAGAGACCACCTCCAGTAGATAGGCTCAGCCTCCAGTTTAGGAACAGGGCCACCTATGTATCTCAAAATTTTTAACCCAGAAATGTTCCTGCCCAAAGGAAAGATGGGGACAAAAAGTAGAACAGAGACTGAAGGATAAGCCATCCAGAGACCACCCTACCTACAGATTCATCACATTTACAGACACCAAACCACCATACTATTGCTGATGCTAAGAAGCGCTTGCTGAGAAGAGCCTGATATGGTTGTTCCCTGAGAGATTCTATCAGCCTCTGAGCAATACAGATGCAAATACTCACAGTCAATCATCAGACTGAGGCCAGGGACCACAGCAGAAGAGCCAGGGAAAGGAATGAAGGAGCTAAAGGGGATTGCAATCCAATAAGAAGAACAATATCAACTAACTGGAACATGTAAAGCTCCCAGAGATTAAATCACCAACTGAAGAGAATACATGGAGGGAGCCAGGACTCCAGATACATATGTAGCAGAAGATGGCCTTATCTGACATCAATTGCAGGGGGGGAGGCTTGATGACCCTGCATAGAGGGATGCTAGAGGGGTGAGGCCGGAGTGGGTAAATGGCACACTCATAGAGGCAAAGGGAACGGGGCCAAGAGAGGATGAAATTGGAGCTTGGTGGAAGGGTAACCAGGAAGGGGGATATCATTTGATGTGTAAATGAATAAAATGATTAATAATAATAACAATAATAATAATAAAAACAAGAGCACAGCACACTCTGTAAATAAGATGTTGAAGCATTTAATGAAACTCTGGCATTCAAAAGTCTTTATAAAATAATCAAAATAAGTAAGTACAAGTAAAATTAAACATTTGGAAATCTAGGATTCTAATTCTCATTGAAGACAATACTAGTAACTTGTAATGATTTCCAAGGAACTTGAAAGACCCTGTGAAATTGTATATCTGATGATGTAGATTACCAGTATGTTACCAGGGTACAAGATATGTCAGATTTTAGGTCTGTGACTACATTTCAAAGAAATTTTTAAAAAAGAAAGATATCTCCATAATTATGAGAAACATACTTTTTTTGAAGAGGGTCTTTGGTTGTCATTTCAAGGGTAATATATGTTTTATTTAAAAACAATATAGATTTATATGGCAAGCCCTTGTACTTTGGGTCCTCAAGACCCAAAGTGTTAGCTAAAACAAACTACTATTCGTACAAAGTTGGATGACTGGCTGAGGGGACCTTAATAGTTCTGAGGTCCCTCTGTGCTTACAATTACATATGATTATTCTCCCTTTCTTTGTTTCCTTCATTAATCTTTAGCTCTAGTGAATCTCAGCTTGTAGTCTCAAGATCTTTTTAGTACTCCAGGAGTCATAATGGGATCAATGCATGTTAAACTAGGGGAATATGAGCCACTGGACTCTTTCTTAATATATTATTCTATAAGGACAAGAACTAGTCTCAGAGGTTTTTTTTCCCCACATCAGATGTTCCTATAGTTTCTTGGAGATAACTACCTCCTAGATCTCTTGTCTATTAGTAACTCCTAGGAGTCATGGCACTTCCATATCTAGTTAGGAGATGTATAATTGGTACAAATATATTAATTCCAACATATGCCACCACTGGTTGAGTGTACTGTGCCTGTGAAGAGAAATGAATTGCTATTGTTACAAATAAAAGGGAACCTTGCATCTCCCATCACCCTCTCTTTACTGTGATGATTTCTACAGATCTACATAAGACAACTACATTTCACTCTTTTTACTAAATTATGCAACACTTTCATTCCTAAAATATCTCGATGTGTTAAGTAATAACCATGTACTTAGTTCTTTGCCTCTTAAATATGGCAATTACTTCTAATAGTCTGCTTTTAAAGTAGAAACTATTCTGGGAAAGCAAACATTGACTAATTTTATTAAGTCAGATTTGAAGTCTGGTAGAACATTCATTTGCTCCCTTTTCTGACAAGTGCTCATTATGCCGTGTCCTAATTGTAATAGTGGCCATAGTTGAATGTGGTTCCTTATTAACTTACACCTACTTTTATGGACTTTGAGTCTTCTCTTGGCTTGAATTTTTTTAGATACCTTTTTGTTTTAAGTATCTTGGTAGAGATGATAGTATATGTATATGTGTTGGGTATGTACATATCTGTGTATGTGTTCACGTATGCAAGACGATGTGGAGTGTCATGTATGTAGGTACCTATGGAAGGTAGAGGCTAACTTCAGTTGCCTTGTCTTATTTTGTTCTGTTTTATATTTCTCCACCTTATTTTTTGAAACAGATGCTCTTATTGAACCCCTGTTTCTCAATTTAGTTAGATAGATTGGACAATGAGATATAGGTATACTTGTCCCAGTATACTAAGCTTTACTGTGTGCTATGGAACAAACTCAGAATCTCTTGTTTGTGCAGCAGACACTTTACAGACTGACACACAGACATAGTCATAGACACAGATATAGAACAGATATAGACACAGACAACACACACCCTAGAAAAGCTTTTACTAAATAAACAGTATTCTTTATTCTTATCAGTCTATGACTCTGTCATAGTATACCTAATAAGACTAGGTCTGTTTGGGGATTCACATTAGGAATTATCAAAATATATATTATGCTCTTTAGAGGCACTGACTATTTCTCAGCTGATGCTTAATTCTGGTTACAGAATCTAAGGGTGTATTCTATGTAAATTAAAAAACCAATGCTTTCTTTCACTTGATCTATTGCTATATTCACTTGATCCTGATGAAAAGAATCATATTTTTCTCATTACATGTATTAAAATTTATAAAAAAAAAATCCTAAAAGGGTTTTAATATCTAAGTAAACTCATTTAAAATGAACTTAACAATGAAATAGAAGGAGCCACGATGTTTTTATTGATGCTTACTTTTGGAGTGAAGTTGTTGGCTAAATTTACTTGAAAGGAATGCTCTTCTGCTTCTTTTATTCACGAGCATACATATGTAGCTTTGGAATGGCATTGCTTTTCTGAGCATTCTTAAATTGCTTTTGTGATAAGATAGATATTGCTTAGTTTTATAAAACATGTTTATTAGGTAGTTTTTTCCCCTTAAAATGTCCTTTCTTTATTGAAAAAAAAAGACAGAATTTATCTTCTCCCTTTATCTGGTATTAATATTGTTCTGGATTCTAGGATATAGATATTGCTTTAGGGATCATATTTAGTTTTCCTTCTGGTTTTTCTTTTTCCCCCTAAAGTCCTCTTCTGCTATTGTGAGAGACCTAGCCCTCATGTACCCCTGCAACTTCCTCTCCATGTTATATTGTTTTGTTTTCAGAACCTGTTAGTCAAAGAGTTCTCTAGGGGTACAGACTTGCAAAATGAATATATTGTGAAAGAGGATTTATTACGCTGGGCTACAGGATAAGAATAGACTAATCCAACAGAGCTATCTGCAGACTGGAGAAAGCAAGAACCCTAGTAGAAATTCAGTCCATGAGACTGGATGTCAAAAATCCTAATATCATGAAGTGAGGAAGATATAATGTGGAAAGTGTAAAGAGCTGGATTCTGATGACAGTAAAAGATAGATGCACTCACCAGCAAGAGGTGATGGCATCCAAGCATCACTGAACTTTTCTGACCTTTTTATATTTATACCATAGTTAGGAGGTGCTACAAACTCTGAAGATAGTCTTATCCCCTCAGATAATAATTCCAGAAAAATATTCTTGTAGATTTTCCCAGGGAGTTCGTTTTTTTGTGGAACCTAGATTCAATAAGTTGACAATCAATATTAAATAATATAGATTTACAACCTGACCGATAAGATTAATGTTACTTATAACTAATTTGATCCTATAATTAAAAATGCTTTACTTTCTTCTAATAAACTTTCTTCTATGGCATCTTCAGAGCCATGATAATTTGCTCATCTCCTTATTAAAGGTGAGGAAAAGTTTGATAAATCCAAAGGGTAATCATTGCTCAAGTAGCTTTGAGACACCAACTATATGTGTGCCATAAGTAGTTAAGTTAAACATTTTGAAAAATCCAAAGTGTGTAACATTAATTTATTTCACAGGGCAGTGAAACATTGGCCTATTATGACATATTTATTTACTGAATGAATTTTTGTTGAATGAATGTCATTTTATTTACAAAAGCTACAGAAATTCCCAGGAGATACTGACCATTGTTCACCAGATAATTAGAAAGGAAGGAAAGAACGAAGGAAGGAAGGAAGGAAGGAAGGAAGGAAGGAAGGAAGGAAGGAAGGAAG
>JADRCD010215935.1:0-38386 GCA_019843815.1 Montemys delectorum | reverse complement strand
CTCTCTCTCCAGGGTCTGACTCTAGCTTTAGCTGGCTCAGAGCTTGAGGCCTGAAACAGCATGACCTTGAGCTCCCAAGAGCTCCCGTGATCTGCCTGTTTCTAGGTGCTGGGTTTAGAAGCATGTTCCACCACACCCCGCCCATACTGGATTTCCACAGGCCTAATTCTAACTGCTTGTCCGTAGCTACTTCTAAGTTCTGCTTTGGTGCCTGGGATCCTCTCTTTTCCCTCCCTTTGTAGACTTGTGCTGTGGTAAGGGTTCTGGAAAGTCCCTCCTGTGGTCTAGTTTTTGTCTGTCCTCAGCAGATTACCCATATTGTCTCTGCTTCTGGGTAGACACATGGGGATTGAAAGTAGAGTTGGGGACTTTGCTCCTGGAGTCACTCTGTCCAAATCTCCAAACCCTAAAGACCACCATATCTTAGCCTCCAGGAGTTTCCTTCCCCAACCATCCTACCAACCCTTTCAGCCATGTCTGCAGAGGGCCGGGTATGGAAGGTGAGAACATGCTGTGGCCTGGAGCAGCTTTGCAGAATAGGGGCCTCACATTGAGGAATTATGCACAGAAGAGAGTCTGCAGCAGGTCCCTTGGTTCCTGGGCCCCATAGCTCTCAACATACCCTATGCCAGCACCTAGTCCCACAGCCTCTGGGAGAGGAGTCAAGGGCTCCATCCAATATACAGTTCACCTGGGGAAATGTGGAGGGGCACCTGAGGAGACTAAGCTTTTCTCAGGGAGGTTCAGGAAGGCAGCCCATGCCTCTAGTCCAGCCCGGTTTGCAGACCCTGAGCCGCCTGACTGCCCTTAGATGCTTCCTCGGGGGTCCTAGACTGTCAGTCATCTCCTGGCCCGCCCCCTCAGCGTCTGACTAATTCTTCCCAGCTTGCATGGCACATCCTGCCCCTGCTGTACCCATGCCAGCGACAGGCCACATCACATGGACTACATCTGGCTCCATTGGACACACCCTGTCCTTCCCTCCCCTCTTTCCCAGGGCCCAGAACTTTTCAGATTCCCTCTCCCTCACCCCCCCCCCCCCCGCCCCTGCTCCCGCCACCCCATAGAAGGCTCTAATGGAGAACTCTCCCTCCTCCTGCCCAGACATCGTGACTTCCCCTCAGCGCCTTCTCTCCTCACTCAGTTCCTGCCTCCTGGCAGCCCACTCCCCGCTTGAGAAGGGGGCACTCATTACACACCTTCTGCTCCCCAGAGTTGTCTGGGGTTCAAAGAAGGCTTGCAGTTAAATTTTCCCCTTGTTCAGCTAGCTCTCCGGCCTATAGCCAGCATGGTGCATTGGGGCAGAGCTGAGCCTCCAGTACTCAAGTGAGGGCCAGAGGGAAGTCTGAGGTTCACCTTCCAAGTCAGGTTTTTTTTTTTTTTTTTTTTTTTTTTTTTAAATGAGGGATGGGGAGGAGCCTGGAAGAGCCTCCAGCTATTGGCCTCCATCCTCCTTCCTGCCTGCCTAGCAACTGTTGTCATCGGGTAAATATTTGCCCCACCAAGATCTGGGACTGATGTACTGGCATCTGCCAGAGTAGATGCCCCTCTCCTCAATTCTGTCTCCCCAGCTCTCCGCTCCAGAGTCTGGGCCTGCGCTGCAGATGTGGTCCAGGCCCTCCCTCACCGCAGACTTCCTCACAGCCTTCTCTTTCCTCCCTCCGACCGTTTGTTTCCCTCTTCCCTGTGCTCAGCTCTTACTGATTCACCCTCTACTTCCTGACCCATCCATCCTATCAAAGACTGAGTAAGGGCTTAGCCCAAGTCAGAGGATTCTCTTCCCCTGCCTGTCTTTCTGGATACTTCTGTGGCTCCTTTGACACTATTGGAGCTCGCTAGGTCCTGGGATTCTATCCTCCAACAGGAAGTGTCTCCTGCTTCTAAATGTCCCTCAACTCCATCCAGTAAGCTCATGGGAAAGAAGAGAGGCACTGAGCCCCAGGAGTTCCCTATTAGGCAGCCAGCACCATTTTTACCTCCTCTGAGGTAGGCTTGAGGGAATCCCAAGCAAGAAGCCACCCCAAACCTCCCTGAGTCTGAGGGTCACAGCTCAGGAGGGAGCCTGATTTCGCCTGTGACCTGACTCTCCAGTTAGGGTCTGAATCTCTGCAGTTTTGTTTCTCTTTACCTGTAACTTCAGGCCAAAGTGCTCAAGGCTACCCTGTGACTTCTGAGCTTCCCGGACATAAATAGCCAGTTGGGGTATCCCTCTGGGGCATGCATTGGGCTGGCTTAGGGACAGTAAACAGGACAGCCTGGCCAACTGCACTACTGAAGGTCCAGAAAGGAAGGATTTGCCGCAAGACACCGGGGCTCCTCCAATTCTGAAGCTCTTTCTGGCTTCTGGGAGTCACTGTTGCTCGGTCGGTCCCCATCCCCCCACCTCAACCAGCTGATCTCACAGGGACCTAGTGCCTTCTCCCACTTGGCAATCTGTCTTCCCTTTCCCCACTCCTTCATGAAATCTCCCTTCTATTGCCTTATCCTCAAAAAACTTCCTCTCTCACTTTCCCAGGTGCCAGGAGAAAGTTGTGGAGGCAGACCTTGAGGAGTTTGGGGGCTGGACACAGTTGCACAGGGTACCCCGAAGCTTAGAATGCAAAAACATCAGCCTCGGAGCTGCCCATGTCCTTCTAAGTTAGCCTTCTGAGAGAAGCCTGCCCGTGCGGTCAGAAGTCAGAGTGGAACTCAAGACCACACAGTTATCTTTCTTTATCCTTCCTTTTTTTTTTAATTTTTTTATTTTTTTGTTTTTCGAGATAGGGTCTCTCTGTATAGCCCTGGCTGTCCTGGAACTCACTCTGTAGACCAGGCTGGCCTCAAACTCAGAAATCCGCCTGCCTCTGCCTCCCAAGTGCTGGGATTAAAGGCGTGTGCCACCACCGCCCGGCTGTATTTCTTAAAAAGGTAAAAAGAATCATCTCACTGCAAAATTGTGTGCTTTATATACATTGATCAGCCATCCCGAGACTAGTGATAAACGTTCCCTTTCATAGGAACCCCCTCAGTCCTGAGCAGAACAGAACAATTGTCCACCCTCGTTCCAGGCCTCGCAAACATTTTGGTCACCTAGACAAGGATTCCCTGTCCCCGCCCCCACTCGACTTCCTGGAAATGTTGGGGGTTGCGGTGAACCGACCCTTTTCTCCTGCTGGCATCCTGCAGTTGTGGCGCTTCTGTTTGTTGCCTTGGCAACAGGGAAAGGAAACCCCCATTTAGGAGGCCGGGGAGGCCCCAGCAACCACACATACAGATACACACAGGCTCACATGCGGCCGCCCACACGCAATGGCGTGCGTCACCCGCCTTCTGTACTGCAGCCGCAGGCTGTGGAGGGAGCGGCCCGCCAGGGAGCAGTCGGGATGCCCGCCCCGATCCAGTCCCCGGAGGATGGACAACCACGTGCCCCGCCCCCGTCCTGCCCTTTCCGTTCAGATGCCCCACCACCACTAGCAGCAGCCCTCCCCCTCTCTCCCCTCAAGCTGGTGCTGTGGAGGCTGGGGTTGGAGAGGAAAACTGGAGCTGAGGAAGGCCTTCAGCCCTGAACCTGCTCTTTATTTTGGTCTAGTCTGGTGTGTATTTTAGAGTGGTGAGTGCTGACACAGTCCAGAGATACCCAAGTGGAGGGAGGGGAAGGTGGTTTAGAACGCCCAGATGGAGTGCCTCCTAGATAGGAGCCAGTTCCTAGGCACACTACAATTTGCTGTTGGGCTGGGTTCCAGTCTAGTGTTTAGGACTTTCTTATGTCACCTGTCAGCAATGTGGCCTTGAGCAAATCAGTTAACCTGGCCAAGCCTCCCATTCTTTTATCTGTAATATGGGGATAATAGTACTTGCTTGTGCTCCTCAGATTTTTGATTGTGAAAGGTTGCCAATCCGGAGATCTGCCCAGGTGTGAGCTGTGAGTGGATTGGCCCCTCCCGACCTGCTGCACCAACCTCTCCTGGCTGGATCAGGGAGATCAGCTGCCTCCACTTTCGTAGGAAGGGCAGTGCCAGCCTGGTGGGGCACTGGCTCCAGCCAGCTGTCCCTGTCTGCTAGGGTCCACCAGAGCCTATCTTGGGGGAATCTGGGGGTCTGGCACACCCTGTCTTTTGATCCTCAGCGCTCAGATGCCCACTTTTTGGTTGGTTGTTCTCCCCTGTCTCTCTGTCCCTTCCTCTCTCCCTCTCTGTGTGCATGTGTGTGGGCGCGCGCTCGTTTGTGTTTTCAAGACAGGTTTTTTTTCTGTGTAGACCAGGCTGGCCTGGAACTCAGATCCGCCTGCCTCTGCCTCAGGAGTGCCAGCTGCTTTTCTGACTTTTTTTTTTTTTTTTTTTAATACAGTCTCCTGCCTGCCGGGATGGTGGCAAACTCCTTTAATCCCAGCACTCTGGAGGCAGAGGCAGGCGGATCTGAGTTCCAGGACAGCCTGGGCCACACACAGAGAAACCTGTCTGAAAAGACAAAACGACGACGACAACAACAACAACAACAACAAGATAGTCTTACTTAGTTTGTGTTGGCCTCAAACAATTTATGCAGCCAAAGATGGCTTTGAACTGATCTTTCTGCTTTCACCTCCCAGATACCAGAATTTCAAACCTGGACTGGGCTACAGAAGCCCATTTTGAAGACAGGGAAACCTTTATTCGTCAATGCTATGTTCCTTAAGGGACTTCTGAAGGGAGGCACTAGGAATTGCCAGAAAGGGATTCCAAACGCTCAGGCAGCTAGGGAGGCTCCTGTCTCTGTTACATAGTATATAGGAGAGTTTTGATGAGACTTCATTTCATGAGCAGTCTGCAGGCTTTACAAATAGTTGTCGATCGATCGGTCGTGTCTAAGGACCATCGTTGCCCCAGTCCACCTCCACCCCAATCAGCTAGGAGTTTGTATCATTCCTGAGTCCCGGTGAGAACTTTGGTTTTTCCTGCCATTTTTTCTCAGCCTCTCAGAGTTTGGGATTCCAACAGATGCAACTCCACGTGGCCCCAGCCCTGTCCCTGCCACGTGCAGCCTCTTATAAAATAGGCGAGATCTCCCTCCCACTGTAGGGCCAGTAACTATGACCCTGAACACCTGATGCATCACCTCAGCCGTGTTTGATCACAGACCCTGTAATCCAAGGATGAATGACTCAAGGCCAGCCCTCAGGAACTCACTCTGAAGGGATCCCTAAGCCCTTCCTAGCCTGTGAGGGAGCCAAACTGCCTCTCCCTTCTACCCAGGATCATAGATAGCCTAACGCTAAGATCTCAGCCTATGCAGCCAGACTAACCTGTATTAAAATTCCAGTTTTGCTACTGACCATATGACATTAGACAAGTGATTCTTAGATGGGGTGATGTGGTCCTCCCCTGGGGATATTTGGCAGTGTCTGAAGATGTTTTCTGATTGTCCTAACTGGGGACAGAAGTGCTATTGGCATTCAGTAAGTAAGATTCTGAGATGCCGCAAACATCTCACTCAGCACAACCTCTCCCATGAGAGTGAATTATCTGGCTGGAAGGAGCGATGGTGCCAGGGTTGGCCATCCCTATGTCACTTGGATAACTTAGATCTCTTGGCTTCCTTCTTATATTTTTGGTTGTGAGCCTAGCCTTTAACGGCTGAGCCATCTCTCCAGCCCTTGGCTTCATTCTTAACTGCAAAACAGAACTAATATGTGTCTGCTTTGTGAACTATTGAAGATCTGGTACCCAGGAGCAGGACACATCCATGAACACTCCCTACAGTAGTTATTATTAGCACGTGGTCCTCTGCTGAGCTCATTCCACCCAGCTGGGCATATCTCTGCTAAAGCCAATATCTCTGTATTGTTGTTTATTTGTTTTGAGATAGGGTCTCACTACCCTGGCTGGCTGCAAACTCAAGAGATCCTCCCTCCTCTACCTCCTGAATGTCACACATCTGCCCTGACACTTTCCTTTTTCTTCTTCTTCTTCTTCTTCTTCTTCTTCTTCTTTTTTTTTTTTTGTTTGTTTGGTTTTTCAAGACAGGGTTTCTCTGTGTAGCCCTGGCTGTCCTGGAACTCACTTTATAGACCAGGCTGGTCTCGAACTCAGAGATCCACCTGCCTCTGCCTCCCAAGTGCTGGGATTAAAGGTGTGTGCCACCACTGCCTGGCTCCATTTTCTTCCTAATGCTTTCCTTCTCCCCTTCACTGAAAGCCCCACGGAGCAGCTCGAGTCCTTCCCTGAAAGCCCTACCAAGCAGCTTGAGTCCTCCCCTTAGGCCTCCAGGTCGCCATCAGGTCTTAACCTCCACCTCCCACTTCTCCCATCCTGTCCCTCCATCACACCTTCCCTGGGGCTAGTCCACAGCATCTGCTTCTTCTCATTCTGGACCTCTGCACAGAATTGCCCTGGCACAAGTCCACTCCCTGCACTTCCCACACGGGCACTGGCAGAAGTAGTAAAGCATGCCCTGGGTTTGGACAAGGCTGTGTGTCTGAGCTGACTTCCTGCTGCCTGCTTGGTGTCTGATTAGGGCAATGGCTGACTGGCTGAAAAATAGGGAGCTGATTTCTAACCCATGCAGTTATTTTGTGGTCCACCTTGGGAATGTGTATGACACACAAGTGTAAGGATTACAGAGGGGCTGGCTAGATGACAAGTAAAGGTTACAGGCCAACAAACTTGGTGACCTGAGCTCAGTTCCCAGAACACACACGTGGGCAGAAGAGAACCTACTTCACAAAGTCATGCTTTGACTTCTGTGTGGAATGTGTGCCCACATCTGCATAGAGCTCATACATACACATACACACACACACACATACACACAATTAATTATAAAACAAGTTATAGGAGCTGTATGTGCTGGGACATGCCTTTAATCCCAGCACTCAGCAGGCAGGCAGATCTCAACATTATAGAACAGGCCCTGGGATGTAGCTCCATTGTCTGAGTCCTTGCCTCCCATGCACAAACCCTGGGTTCAATCTCCAACATGTATAGGCCAGGCATGGTAGCATACCCCTGTAATCCCAGCACTTGGGAAGTAGAGGCAGGAGGATCAGAAGTTCAAGGTCATCCTTTGCTACATATAACATATGGGGCACAAAAAGTCCATAGACGAGCGAGTTACTCACTGAGCTCTGTCCTGCTTTCGCATGCCCATGACACCATCTCGTAGGAAACTGAGATTCTGCCATCTTCTCTCCATTAGAATGTCACATTGTCAGCTCCAAGAGCGCAGGAGTTTTAAACTGTTTTTTGGTTGTTGTTGTTTTGGTGGGTTTGCTTGTTTATTGAGATAAAATTTCTCTGTGTAGCCTTGGCTGTCCTGGAACTCACTCTGTAGACGAGCTTTCTCTAGAAATCCGCCTGCCTCTGCCTCCCACATGCTGGGAGTAAAGGTGTGCGCCATTTTCACCCACCTGTTTTTTTGTTTTGTTTTGTTTTGTTTTGTTTTGCTGTGGCTGGTGTATATATGTATATCTGTCCATGTACATGTATGTATATTTGTGTGTGTCTGTGCAGATGTGTGTATATCTGTACACGTATATGTATGTGTGTGTTTGTTTACCTGTCTGTGCACATGTATGTTTATGTGTCTGTCCATGCACATGTATGGGTATCTGTGTGTGTCTGAGCACATGAGTGTAATGTGTGTGTCTTGCACATATATGTGTAGGGTATGTATCTGTCACATGTATGTGGGTGGTGCTAATGAATGAACCAAGGGCCTTGCCCATGTTGCACAATGCCCTATTGCTGAGCTATACTTCTAGCCCATTCTGTTTTAGTTTATTTATTTTGAGGTAGGGTCTCACTGTGTAGCCCAGGCTGACCTTGAACTACAATGTAGATCAAGCTAGTTTTGTACTCACAGAGATCCTCCTGCCCCTGCCTCTTAAGGGCTGGGATTAAAGGTAAATACCACCACACTTGGCTCCCCAGTCCATTTTTTGTGTGTTCATTGTTGTATCCCTAGTGCCTAGAAAAGACTCGGCACACAGTAGGTCCTCAATAAATATTTGTTTGAACAAGTACATTCTCTTTTTTTTTTAAAGATTTATTTATTATTATATGTAAGTACACTGTAGCTCTCTTCAGACACACCAGAAGAGGGCGTCAGATCTCATTACAGATGGTTGTGAACCACCATGTGGTTGCTGGGATTCGAACTCAGGACCTTTGGAAGAGCAGTCAGTGCTCTTAACTGCTGAGCCATCTCGCCAGCCCGGAACAAGTACATTCTCAGTCTCCACAGGAGGCACATCTGTTATACCCCTGAGCCGGCCTTTAGCAGGGAACTTTTCTTACAGTGTGTGGTACCTACTGACAGAACTTCTTCGTCTTACAGATGGAGGAAACTGAGCCCCCAAGACATGAGATAACCCACCCAACAGTGACAGGGCCAGATGCATTTCGTCCTTAAAGGACACAGAGAACCACATGTGTACTAGTACTGAGATGCCCAAGGCTCACTCCCTCATGTCCCTCCCTCATAGCACTCCCAGGAGGAGGAGTGACAGGAGGCCAGGGACACAGAGCAGTACCCTCCTTAAGACCACTGGTCCTGATGGCAAGTGCCAAACAACCTCCCAGACTCCATGTTGGATTTCAAGAAGCTCCAGCTCCCAGACTTCTGGGTTCCATGTGGAACTCATTATCCAGTTCTGTGTTCCAGGCTGCTCTTTAATATACATTCTTCTTGGTTTGGACCCTCCCCACCCTTCTCTGCCAGTGGGAAGAGGCTCTTGTGACACCAAGCAGGGTAGTGCTGCTCTGCGGCTTGGTTTGCAGAACTCCATGCCCTGGGAGCCCGGTCCCCAGGTCTTTGTCAGCCACTTTGCTCATGTGACAGTTGACCAGGGAAGGCAGGTGCAGAGTTCATGTCACAACAAGGAGAGGCATGGTTGAGAGCTGGATATCTTCCATCATGCCTGGTCTTTCTTGCTCTCTCCTGAAGCTCCTGGCATTGGTCTGTGCTCTCACAGAGGAAGGCAGACTGGTCTTTGGGATAGAGAATTAGGGTAGAAGGTTCCCCTCTGAAGGTCAGATTTAGGATTGAGGCCATCTTGTTTGTAGTGGTGACACGGATCCTTTGCTAAGAGCTCAGAGCACAGTTTGGGATGAAAACCCTCTATGCCTTTTCCACAAAATGGGGGTGGGTAGGCTAAGAAGGGTTAAGTGTGGTTTTGCTACTGAAGCCAGGAAGAGAAGCCAGGCCAGGGAGGGATTGGGAGGGAGGGGGTAGGAAGGGCTGAGACAGTGGGAACAGCATGAGCCTCAGCCCTCACGTTCCACTGGCTCACCCACCCGCCTCTGGGTTAGGAAGTAGGAGAGGGAGAAGCAGAAGAAACGGTTTTTGCTGTTGTTTTGTCTGGGAAGTTGAATGGCAGCCGCACAGCCCGAGGGACTACAGGGAAAGCAAGCCGTGTCCTAGGTTCCTCCCCTTAGGTGCATCCTGGGTCCTGACCACACTGCCCAGTCACCTTCACAGAAATAAGAACACTCCCAGAGCCAAGCGCAGTAGCTCCTGCCTTTGATCCCAGTACTCTGGAGACAGAGGCAGGTAGATCTCCGAGTTCAAGGCTGGCTTGGTTTACAAAAAACCGAGTTCCAGGACAGCCAAGTACATAGAGAAACTCTGTCTTGAAAAAAAAAAAAAAAAAAAAAAAACAGGCTGGGCGTGGTGGCACACGCCTTTAATCCCAGCACTTGGGAGACAGAGGCAGGCAGATTTCTGAGTTCCAGGAGAGCCTGGTCTACAGAATGAGTTCCAGGACAGCCAGGCTATACAGAGAAACCCTGTCTCGAAAACCCAAAAAAAACCAAAACAAACAAAAAAACAACCCCCCCCCAAAAAAACCAGCAACAACAACAACAACAACAAAATCTCCTAGAGTCCCAACTCAAGCCCATGGCCCAGAACCTGTCCAGCCCTGGACCTGCAGGAAGTGCAGGCTAATCAATGCCCTGAGTGCCTCATAGAGCGAACAGGGAAGGCACCATGGCAGAAGGAGATGCCAGGGCTAGTGCAGCTTAGGTTAGGGCTAGAGGAGAAGACTAGACAGCTGATCCAGAGTCTTGGATAGAGGCAGAAGAACCAGGGGACCAAGGTTACTATATTGGGAGATTCTAGTCAGGGCCCACCCAGGACTGGCTAGAAAGGCTGAGGAGCGGGGAGCTTTGGGGTTCTTGCTCCCACTGTTTGGCATGGAGCCAGGACGGAGACCCTGCATTAACAAACCTCCGACCCCGTTCCTCTTTTCAGGCCCTTCTTGCAGCCACAAAAATCTGGAACTCGGTGTCCTGGCCGTGTGCTGAATGCACGTACAGCTCTGGTATCTGTTTTAAATTATCCATTAAAATAAGTACAGTCCTGGAAAAAAAAATAAGTACAGTCTTGGACTTGGTTGGGTGGAGTGAGCTGAAGAAAGGGGCTGAAAGGGAGGGATTTCAACAGCCCCCCTTTTTCCAGCTGTCTGGGTCCAAATGAAAGGGGAGGGGCAATGGGAGGGGCCAGCGCCTGGCTTCTATTCTTGGCCTTCTCTTGGGGACTGAAGCTTATTCTTTAGATCTAAAACCCAACGTTTGGTTTTAAAGCCAGAAATATAAGGGAAGTGCATATTTTTTTAAAGGCCCTTGATCTTTGCCCCCAAACTTGAGGGCATAAAATAATCTCTCAGTTACCTAAAAACCCAGCCGTTCTTTTGCTATCCCACTCTTGGCACACTGTAATGCACCCCTGGATGGGCCGTTCCTGTGCGTGGGGGAGAGGTGACTCATTATTACTATTGAAGAAAGGGGAGCCAGTGGTGGAAGTGGGGTGAGTCACTGATGGGCAGCAGCCTTAGCCCTCCCCAACTTCCTTGGCTCCCTGGGGATGCCTGGTCCTCTCCCTTACTTTGCACCTACTTCCCCTGGTCCCTTCACCACACTACCCTTTGCCCACCCACTCTCATTCCTTGGCTCTGCTCTTTACCCCAGAAGGCCAAAGGCAAGCTTGGAGTTGAGTAGGCAGGAACCAACATTGTGAAGCCAGAAAGGGGTGTTCTGCAAAGTGAGGGTTGGCATGCTGGCTCCTCCTCACCATACCTGCCCCCGCCCCTTTGGGTATAGGATGGCTCCTTTAAGAGCAGTGGATCCACCCCCTGTAGAGGAGGGCCTATTAGAGCCTCTGCCCGGCTGTCAGTGACTCAGTGTTCGCGGGAACGCTGCCTCAGCCTCAACACCAGCCAACCCAGATCCCGAGGTGCGCCAGCGCCCAGCCCAGATCTCCACGCCTGCCAGGAGCGAGCTTCGCCGGCTCGCCGTCCCCCTGAGCAGCCTCTGTCCTTCTGTCCGAGTCCCGCGCCCTTCTCGGGACCCCTGCCCAGCGGGCAGCACTGCCACCCTGCCGGCCATGGAGACCCCGTCTCAGCGGCGCGCCACCCGCAGTGGGGCGCAGGCCAGCTCTACCCCGCTGTCGCCCACTCGGATCACCCGGCTGCAGGAGAAGGAGGACCTGCAGGAGCTCAATGACCGCCTGGCCGTGTACATCGATCGAGTGCGTTCCCTGGAGACCGAGAACGCGGGGCTGCGCCTTCGCATCACTGAGTCTGAAGAGGTGGTCAGCCGAGAGGTGTCTGGCATCAAGGCGGCCTACGAGGCCGAGCTGGGGGATGCCCGCAAGACCCTCGACTCTGTGGCCAAGGAGCGCGCCCGCCTCCAGCTGGAGCTGAGCAAAGTGCGTGAGGAGTTCAAGGAGCTGAAGGCGCGGTGAGTGAGGCCCGGCACCAGGGAGGCAGCCGGCTCCTGTAACTGGCCATCTAGTCCCCTCCCTCCCCGGAACTGCCTCCCGCGGGTGACTGGCAGTGCCAAGGGTAATAGTCATGACAGGACACAGAAGGGAGGGGATCTCTGTGAGAAGGTGGGGGATATAAAGTGTGGTGGGGGCATTGAGACCTAGTAGCATTGGCGACAGGGCCTCACTCTGTCAAGGTGGGATTTTACAGCCATTTGGAGCCTGGGGGATGGGCTTGAGGAAGGCAGAACAGGCTCTACCAGGTCTTGGAACTCCTGAACGCTGGCCCGGGACACATCAGAATGGGTGAAAGGGTTTTATTAGAACTTTTTTAGTACGTTTGGCACTTTGCCAATCTTGCCCAACGTGGCTCTGAGCGCATGATGTCCACTAAAACATAGCGCCCACACTGACACTTGCCCAGTGGTACTGTAGAGGGGTCACCAAGGTGGCATAGCCCCTTTCTCCCATGGCTGTGTAAGCATGGCCGTCTCTTGGTTCTGTCTAGGAGTTGGGAATGTCTGGGCCTTCTCCTAGACTCTTAGGCACACCAGAAGAACACCAGGAGATCTGCTCCCTCGCAGATCCCACAGCCCTTGGGCCGCCTGGGCTAGGAATGCAAGGGAGGGTTTGGAGGGAGGCTGGGTACAGAGCTAATGGCTCAGGAAATTCTGTTCTGCCTGGGTCTGGGACACCCCAGTCCAGGCCCTCTCTGTTTGGTGACTTAAAGGTTTTGAAAGCTCTGTCCTTTCCTCGCTCAGCCACTTTCATTTTCCTAGCCAGCCAGACTTTACTCTGTCTGGCCCATCCTCTGAGCTGTTGATGTCTTGATCTTATTAAACCACTGGAATACAATGACATTTTTTGAAATCCAGCCGTTAGGGAGCTTCAGGCCACTCCCATGGCACCCATCCCTACCCCACCCTACCCCACCCTACTTGACTCCACCTTCTTTCTAAAAAGTCTTTCCAAAGCCTGGAGGTTTGGGCCCTTGCTCCTGGGACTCCCATTGAGCTCTGTGTCTGTGGTCTTTTCTTCTGTGTTGTAGACCCAAGCCAAAGAGCGTTGGACGTGTGAGCAGATGAAACCTAAGGCTGGTAGTTTTGACTTCTTTTCCTCTTTTTCCTTTTTTGCAGTATCTTCTGACAAAACCCACTGTGTATCTGTGGTTGGTCTTCTATTCTTTACCAGATCTGAGCCCTGGGTGGTGGGCATGGCAAGCCCATCACTACCTCAAGTGTGAGCGGAGGTCATGTGCACATGGGTCCAGCCTTTCTTTCTGCTAGTAGGAATTACCTGTCTTTTTATCCATTAGGGATACAAACACCTTATCAAGAAGTACATGAGGCAAGTTAGAGGCGACCCAGTGAGTTAACTAGTTCATGATCTACACTAGTTAAGTCAGCCACCAAAGCTCTTGCAGGTCCTGGTGCAGAACCTGTATAGTAGATCTGAGGACAGGGACAGTGAAATCTATAACTTCTTGTTCATCTAGCCATGCCACTCTGTGTCTTCTGCCCCCAGTGCAGCTGTCCAGCCTGGGACACCAGGTGGTGTGTACACACGTTGGGTAGGGGCCAGGTGATGTGTGGACTTTTTTTATATTTAGCCACCTGCCTCTATTCTCCACGGATCCTAACTGAGGAGGCTGGGCTTCCGGGAAGGGGGTGGGTATACACACCTAGGTCCGTGCCGGTGGGGCAGAGTGGGGGTGAAGGAACTGAGACGGGTGTCTGCCCTTCTGTGCCCATCTTAGAAGACTCAAGGCTGCTGCTCCTTTTTATGGCTGTTGAGCTCGGGCTGAGGTGGAGAAATGCCCTGAATGAAGTCTGGGGAGGATGAAAGGCATTGTCCAGTAGTCCCTCCTACCAGGGCCGGGGTGGGGAAGAGTGACCTGTTTAATGTTTAATTGGAGCTCAGAGTTCAGGGTCAGCTTGGTGTGAGATGGAACTCACTGTGAGACCCTGTGACAATCTGTGGCACAGCTCAACTTGGGTCTCTCAACTGCACCCACAGGCCTCTGCTATCCAAGCTGGATTGTAACTTCCAAGGAAGAGGAGGAGGAGGAGGAGGAAGAAGAGGAGAGGGGGGACAAAATAACTCTCTCCTTCCCTCTCCCCTCCTCTCCTCGGGAGGTTTAGACATCTAAGCTCGGAGAAGGGGACAGTTGGAAGTAAGGGGAAGGCTCACCCCAGGCTTAGGGCTGGGCAAGCCTTACTCCAAGCTAGACAGCTGCATGGATGACTCAGACGCCACCCCTCCTACCCTAGTGGCTCTATAAGAGACAACAGGAGACAGAGAGTATAGACCACAGATGTCTGAAAGGGAAGGCTATGGACCTGGATATCTACATCTTCTATCCTCTCTCCACAGCATCCTGGGGTCCCTTTCTCACCTCCCCTATCTTTAGGTTTATTTAAGTGTGTGTGAGTACATGCACATGGGCCACAGTGTACATGACAGAGCACAACTTGGGGAATTTGGTTTTCTCCTACCTAATATGGGGCTTGGGGATCAAATTTATGTCATCAGGCTTGGCAGCAAGCTCTCTTACCCATGAAACCTTCTTGATAGTCCCTTGCCTCCTTCCTTGGAACCTCAGAGAGTAATTCTAGCACTCGGGAGGTAGAGGCAGGAGGATCACCAGAAGTTTGGGTTAGGCTAGCCTAGCTTACAAAGTTAGTCTAGGCTGTATAGTAAGACCTTGTCTCAGCCTGGCAGTGGTGGCACACGCCTTTAATCCCCAGCACTTGGGAGGCAGAGGCAGGCGGATTTCTGAGTTCCAGGCCAACCTAGTCTGCAGAGTGAGTTCAGGACAGCCAGGGCTACACAGATAAACTGTCTCGAAAAAACAAAACCAACCAAACAAACAAACAAAAAAAGCATAACAAAAGGATACAGGTGGCACTGTAATTACTGCCCAACTAACCTCACCACCACAGCGCTCTTGTGGAGTGCTCAATACTCTTCTTCTTCTCTGTGAGGAATGACACAAATGGAAGTCAGAGGGCACCGTGGAACTCAGCTTGTCAGGTTTGGTGGCAAGGGCTTTTACTCAGTCATCTTGCTGTTGCTCCGTAAACTATCTTTTATTCTTCTCCAGACTTTTAACATTTTTATGTGTATAAGTATTTTGCCTGCATTTATGTATGTGCACAACATGCATACCTGGTACGTGTGGAAGTCAGAAGGTAGCATCAGATCTCCTAGAACTGGAGTTGGATGGTTGTGAGCCACCATGAGTGTGCTGAACCTTGGTCCTCTGCAAGAACAAGTGCTCTTAACCACTGAGCCATCTCTCCAGGCACTTCCCCCCAGTTTTTTATTTTGAAACAGGATCTTGTTTTGTAGCCCTGGCTGACCTGGAACCCATTATGTACATCAGGTTGGCCTCAAACGCCTGCCTACCTATGCTTTTGGAGTGGTGGGAATAAAGACATGTGCCACCATGCCATGCCATCTCTACACATACATAATACATACATACATACATACATACATACATACATATATTAATTCATTCATTCATTTACTTATTATTTTTTGAGACTAGGTTTCTCTGTGTAGTCTTGGCTGTTCTGGAACTCACTCTATAGACCAGGCTGGCCTCCAACTCAGAGATCTGCCTGTCTCTGCTTCCCAAATGCTGGGATGAAAGGTGTGTTCCACCACTGTTGCCTGGTCCACCCTACACTTTTAAGAACAGATAAGTGATGCCAGAGAGATGGTCCAGGAGTTATGAGCACTTGCTGCTCTTTAGAGGACTTGAGTTCAGTTCTCGGCACTCACAGGCAACTTAAAACTGCCTGTGACTTCAGCTCTAAGGGATCTGATACCTTCTTTTGGTTTCCACAGGTCTTAGGCAACCACACAATACATTTTACACACATACACACACTAACACATATGTATACACACATGCACACACACAAATTTTGTATTTTTATTTTAATTTTTTTTTCAAGACAGGGTTTCTCTGTGTAGCCCTGGCTGTGCTGGAACTCACTCTGTAGACCAGGCTGGCCTCGAACCCAGAAATCCACCTGCCTCCCAAGTGCTGGGATTAAAGGCGTGTGCCACCATTGCCCGGCTAATTTTTTTATTAAAAAAATTTAGGAAGACTGGTAGAATCTGGAACCAGAGTTCAGAACAGGCACTGTACATAGGAAATTAGAATAGCAAAAAGGGATAGATAGGGCGTGGCTCTGTGGCACAGTGCCTGCCTATTACTACACACACAGAGACACAGACATACCCATACACACACACAGATACACACAATAGACACACACATACATAAAAACACACACACGGACACAAACAGAGACATACTACACACACACACACACACACACACATATTGGGTTGTAGCTAGCATGATTGGGCCTGATGTTCAGTCTCTAGTACCAGTTAGGTTTGACAGCACAAGCTTGACAGGCTGAGGCAGGAGGAAGGAGAATGGTGAATTCTAGGTTAGCCCTGGCTATATGGAGACCCAGAGTGTGATCAGAGTGTACTTCCATGAGAAGTTGTTGGAGTGAGGCTGGTCAGAAGTAGGGACGAGCCGGGAGGTGGTGGCGCACGCCTTTAATCCCAGCACTTGGGAGGTAGAGGCAGGTGGATTTCTGAGTTAGAGGGCAGCCTGGTCTACAGAGTAAGTTCCAGGACAGCCAGGGCTACACAGAGAAACCCTGTCTCGAAGAAAAAAAAAAAAATGGGGACAATTCCCGACCCACAAAGCAGAAGCAGCTCTTTCCCTGAGACCTTCGTGCTCGATGCCCCCTGCATTGGCAGACTTCTGTGACTCCAGCGCAGAGAAGCAGGGGGCTGCAGGCTCAAGTGATCATAGGAACAGCACAGGCTGCGGAAGACAGAGGTTTGTCCCACACCCCTCGGGGTGAAAGGTTAGGACATGAGCGTCTGACTTCCGGTGGCTACACTATTACACCTTCTCTAGCATGAAAGACAGGTTGGACATCTAGCCAAGGCTCACTTCTGATGCCTAGAGATTCTGCTCTGAGGCCAGGGACACATTTGCCTCCATTTGTACCTGGAAAGACACAAAGCTCTGTTAGGCTATACATCATTGAACAGTAACTGGAAGCGTGGTGATTGTGCCTTCAGTCTCGAGAGTCAGCTACCTGGAATGAAAGGAGGCTGTGCCCTTGGGCAGAACTGTTCCGTTGACAGAGACAGTGTCTTCAAGGGTATCGGGCCCTAGGTGATCCCATTCACATCCCTGATAGAAGGAAAGAAGCTGGTGCAGCTATGTCCGGGGACTAAAAAGTACTTAAGGAGCCCAAGGGAAACAGAAAAGCCATTCCCCACTAGGGTGCCCCTATTGTCTTCCCCTGGCCTCAAGTGGTCAGTGACACTCCTGCATGCCACTCAGTAGCTCATTGTCAAGACTGAAGCCAGGGCAGCTGGGAGGACAGCTGAGGGGACGCCTTCAGCCTTCACCTACAGCTGTGCCCTCTGCTCTCCTTACACTCTGCCCTCCTAGCCCTGCAAAGCTCTAACAGCCATAGCTAGAGTGAGACTGTCTGGAGGCCCAGACACGAGGAAGAGTCTCTTGTAGTTCCCCTTCCTTCATCCTGGTAACTGTGCTGAAGGTGACCCAGGCCAGCTCTAGCATACCTGGTGTCACTGGAGACGTTACAAGACCTGTTAGCTCTCAGTAAGATGTGCCACTAACAAAATGACAGATAGTGTTAGGTCATAGTTAAAACAGCTGTGGCCCTCTGTGTCGAAGTCCCTATCAATAGGTTCACCCTTGTCCCTAAATTGCTCTGTGACCTTGAATTAATCAACCCTCTCCCTTTATTTCCCTGTCAGTATAAAAAAAAAAAAAAAAAAAAAAGGGAGTTAGAACAGATCTGCACCTTGGGTTTCAAAGCAGTACAATGACCCATAAAGTGAGGAAAAGTCCTCTAAATACCACATGAGAGGTAATAAAACCAAGCACAATAAATTGGAGTCTAGTTAATAGCCAGTGTAGGTTTTTTGTTTTTTTATAGAACTATTTCCCACAGTGGTGGAATTAAAACCACTCGTCTCCTTCCTGCTTCTCGGAAAGAGCCTGTTGTAGTTGGTTAATTATTATGACACTACTGTCTTGGCATAGGCTTTGTTTTCACCGCTGTTGGGAAAATAAAGTTCATTTCAGTGGCTACCTATCTTGAGGACAACAGAAGGGGCCCTATCATGTAGCAGGATAGTCTGCCTGTGGCACTGACTGACCAGTTTCAGGGCTAGAAGGGAGGCTCCTGAGAAAGGCAGGACTGATCTGTCCAACTGCCAGGGTCAGATATCACATGCCAGAAGCTGGTGGGTGGTGCACAGTGACCTTACCTGCTCACCTGCCACTCATACTGGTGCACCCAGTCTTGGCCTTTACAAATCCCTTAAGAAAGGGGATAATATTTGGGAAGGGGATCTCCCTACCTTACTGTCTAGTTATAGGAGAGGAAGCCGGAATCCTGCCTGCTGAAGCAGGGAATAATTCAGGTTGGGATCCTGGGCCCGGAAGTGGGAGCTGAGTCATGGATGGCGTGCAGGACTCAGAGTGGATAGGAGACCCAGAACTTCTCTAGTCAGTGAAGATGCTGCTGAGGTGGGGTTTCCTTACATCAAGCCACAGCAAGAAGAGCAATGTCTAGATGTGGGGGACACATAGAGCCTTTTTGGGGCCACCTCAGAGACGTCCTTTTTAAAGGACAGAGTGGCCAAGGGCCAGGAAGCTTTTGGAAATGAAAAGGCTCCCCTTTCTTCCTGCAGAAGCTCTATCTATGACTGCCATCTCTGGTTTGGTTTTTCGATACAGGGTTTCTCTTTATAGCCCTGGCTGTCCTGGAACTCACTCTGTAGACCAGGCTGGCCTCGAACTCAGAAATCCACCTGCCTCTGCCTCCCAAGTGCTGGGATTAAAGACGTGCGCCCAGCTGGGAGGACCTCTTGAACGTTCCATGTTTAGTCCAAGTGCAGTGAGACCAGAAGCTCAAAGCTTTCCTCTCTGCTTCCTCTCCTGACTTGGGGTGTGGCTCAGACTCCCTCCTGAGACAGTCAGGGTTAATAAGTGTGTGCTGCCAGATAGAGGGTGGCTACTAAGTCCCAAGAAGTCACTGCTGAGTAACACTTTCTGAGGAGTCCTTCCGGTCGGCCGTTCTGCTCTCTTAGGTCACCCTCCTTACCTTCCTGCTGTCTTACTTTTATCTGTCCTCAGGCCCTACCCTGACATCTAGTGACAGTACAAGTTTGACTTCTGGAATAGTAGGCTAGAAAGAAGAGAAGTGAAGGTCAGCAGGAGACTGAAAGGAAGAAGGCAGGAGTGAAGCTAGGTAGCTAGCTGGGTAGCTAGGACCCCCGTGCTCTGGCCTCTGGCTCCAGGCTTCTCTTTTGTACAATGCCACGTTGATACATCCAGCAGCTGTGACTCAGGCCTGGCTCCTTGCCAGCCCCAGTGCCTCTGCTAGAGTGGTGTCTGAACATGTCAACAGGCCTCCTCTCCTGCTCTGGGCACCAGAACCCTACCAGATTCTCCCTCATCCTGGGATTAAGACTTGCCTTTGTTTGGGGGAAAGGCAGCTGAGATCCTGGCCGCTCTGGAAGCAGATCTGAGGCCTCAGATCCCATTAGATTCCAGGCCTATTCAGTAGTCTAAGAGAGGCTTGAGGAAGCTGAGCTTTGCCAACCATGGGCACATGTGCCTGCCTCAAGAGGCCTGAGGTGGTCCATACTGTGGTACTTACTCTGTGGTTTTCTTTCTTTCTTTTTGTTGTTTTTGTTTTTTTGAGACATGGTTTCTCTGTGTAGCCCTGGCTGTCCTGGAACTCACTCTATAGACCAGACTGGCTTTGTACTCACAGATCTCTTCCTCCTGCCTCCCAAGTGCTGGGACTAAAGGCTCGTGCCACCACCTCCCAGCCTTAACCTTGTGATTTTCAAATGACAGACATCCAGAGTTTCACAGGACAGGTTTTGAGGAAGGTTCGGGAGACTTCTAAGTGTCAGGAATACCTGCCTTGCTCACTTCCTCCCTGCTTAGCATGCCAGATTCGGGTTGCCCACATCCTGCCAGAATTTGAAAGTGGCCACAGACCCACGGACCAGCCAAGAAACCAAGTAGTAGGCAGGAGTTTTCTAGGATGGCTGCAGAGTCCAGAGCTAGTGTAAGGTTTGAAGGTAGTCAGGAGTGGTAGATGTCCTAGGCCTTGTCGTTTTGATGAGGGTCTCCCCAGCAACACAGAATGCACTTCTTTTTTTTTTTTTTTTTTGGTTTTTTGAGAGAGGGTTTCTCTGTGTAGCCCTGGCTGTTCTGGAACTCACTCTGTAGACCAGGCTGGCCCCAAACTCAGAAATCCGCCTGCCTCTGCCTCCCAAGTGCTGGGATTAAAGGCGTGCGCCACCACTGCCCGGCCAGAGTGCACTTCATTGCCCAGGAGTTACACCCCAGCCCCTATGTCGTTTTCTTTGCTATGTCCCTGACTGTACTCAGGTGACCTGGTGGGTAGGTTTTTAGTGTCTGGACCTCACCTTCTCTAGGCTTTCCTGTCTACATCTGTAAAAGAAAATGCAGAAATTAGTCCAAAGGTTGGTCTAGAATGTCTGAACACCTGAATTTTAAGGTATTAAGGGGGTATGTAGAAAAGCCCAAAGATCCCACAGGTAAAAAACCTGGGCTAGCTGGGCGGTGATGGCACACGCCTTTAGTCCCAGCACTTGGGAGGCAGAGGCAGACGGATTTCTGAGTTCGAGGCCAGCCTGGCCTACAGAGTGAATTCCAGGATAGCCAGGGCAACATAGAGAAACCCTGTCCTGAAAAAAAAAAAAACAAAAACAAAAAAAAACAAAAAAAAAAAACCCAGGGTTAAGGTGGAGCTCAGTGAAAGTGTGGAGAACAGGCGGGGTTGCTGTGCTAGGCCAGATATAGAAAGCTTTCTGTATTTAATATGCAGTACATGCATCATTCATGTCTACATAATTAAGATAAAGGAAACTGCATTGTTAATGGAAAAAAAAGTAGGGTCTGGGAATGTAGCTTGCCTAGCATTTAGGGGTTTGGGTTTGATCCTAGCATCCCATAAACCAAGTGTAATCCCAGCTCTTGGAAGGTAGAGGCCGGAGGATCAGAAGTTTAAGGTCATTCTTGACTACTTCGCAAATTCGAGGCACCCTAGGATACCCGAGACCTTGTCATGAGTAAAAATAAATAATAAATAAGCCCTTATGGGTCTAGGTCAAGCGGCAGCTTGGGCAGGGTAGGGCCGGAAGTTAGCAAGGTAGAGGGGCTGCGGTCCCAGGAGGACCTGGGAGCTGCACTTCAGCACCCTGCCCGGCCACAGGGGTCACCGGATCTTTCCGGAACTCCCGAGGGCGCGAGGCCGTGCTCTCTTTGGCCCAGCCATGGGGAACGCCGAGGGCCGGTGAGGCAGGCGGCGGACGGGCGGGGCGCGGGCCGGTCTGTCATTCCCTCCCGCTCCTTATTTTTAGCCGGGTGTAGAGTCTGGGCCGCCGGTCCCTCCCCCAGGACAGGGGAGGAAATGCAGGCCACTCCCTCTGGGCTTAGGCTGTTGCTCCCGGCAACCAGGCCAAACAGGCCGCGCGGCTTCCATATCTGGCGTGTGAGGTGGCTGAGGAGGATGACTCAGTGGGCGGGTCAGCGCCTGGCCCTGTGCCCGTCCAGCCCGGCTGCCACTGCTGCCTTTCTTCCATAAAGCAGCCCGGGGACCCCAGCCTTGCCCCCCACCCCTCACCCCTGTCGGCTTCTCACTTACCTTGCTCCTGACTGCTCTGCTCCCCTCCCCCACGCCCCTCTTTGAGCCAGGATTGCCCACTGGGATGAGTTAGACCGGATACCCAACCCTTCTTGCCCATGGCCCCTGGAGGAGGCAGCAGGGATGCAACCACTCCTTTGCTCAGGCAGAGTGTGGCACCAGGCCTGGAGCAGGGTATGGGCAGGCAGGGTCTCACTGCCCCCCCTGAGAGCACTGGACTTCCCGTCCCCTTGCCCTGGTATTGTGGCTCTGAACGTGAGTCACAGGAGGAGCCCGGGTTCCCCCTTCCCAGCTCCCCTGGTCTGCCCCACCCAGTCCTCCATACCAACCCAGCACAAATCCAGCTTTCCCACTACCACGCCCAGTGGGCTGGAACTGGACCACACCTCTATGGAGACACAGCCGCCTAGGCCTGTCCAGTGTCTGCATGGCCATCCCAGGCTGAGGCCTTCCTCTCCTAGGAGGGAAATGGTATTTGGTAGAGGACAGCCATTTAACTCAAAAGTTTTTCTTTTAAGAATCTGTTTTAAATGATATCAAATAACTGTTATAGTATTGAACATGTACTTTGCATTGCTATACATGAAATATTTTTTTTCTTTTTCTTTCCTTTCTTTTTTAAGAATAGTATCTCACTGTGGAGTCCTGGTTGGTCTGGAACTCTATGTAGATCAGGCTAGTCTTGAACTCTCTGAGACACGACTGCTTCTGCTTCCCACGTGCTGACACTACAGTTGTATATCACCACACCAGGCTTAAAGCATGATTTAAAAACAATTTTTTGCGGCAGTGCTTGCTCACCTTTAATCCCAGCACTTGGGAGGCAGAGGCAGGCGGATTTCTGAGTTCGAGGCCAGCCTGATCTACAGAGTGAGTTCCAGGACAGCCAGGGCTACACAGAGAAACCCAATCTCGAAAAACCAAAAAAACAAACAAACAAAAAAACAAAACAAAATAAAAAAACAAAAAAAATTTTTTTTTTTGTTTAAAAAAAATAGGAATTTTCGGGGCTTAGTGGTGTTGCTTTAATCCCAGCAATCAAGAGGCAGAGGCCAGCCTGGTCTACAAAGTTCCAGGGGCATCGGACAGCCAGAGCTATACAAAGAAGATGAGAGGAAGGGAGAGGAGTATGCACACACACACACACACACACACACACACACACCATTTCTTAGGGCATGCTTGTGGCTCTGTCTACAGAGCTCCCAAGGTCTGAGTCATAAGCCCATGGGTGATAGTGGCTTCTTCCCCCTAGATGGGGCTCCCCATGCTTGACTAAGAAAACCACAAGTTCTTCCTTGATAATGTGTGCTTGAGGTTTCCCTCAGCTACAGGGTGTGTCTCAGTCCTTAATGGAGCTTCTTCAGTGCTGGGTAAAACACTGGAAGGGATGGGAGAATGGACAGACAGCCTTCTGGATTTCACTGAAGGCATAAACACAATCTGCAGGGCCCTGGCTGGAGCTCTCACCCCCTGCCTTTTTTATATCACAGAGAAGTATAGCGTCCATCTCTGAGGGCAGTGAATACTGTTCATCAATGCAGCGGTGCCTGGCATATAAGCTCATGAGAGGTACTTGCTGTTTACAGTCATGCCCCACATAACAGCGTTTCTGTCAGTGGCAAGTCACACACAAGGAGGGTCCCAAAAGCTTCTAACATCTTGTGTGATCACACTGTGATGTTTGCATAATGATGAAACTAGTTAATAACTTCACACAACACAACTCCTCCGTTGTTACGTGACACAGGGCTAGATTATCATAAAAACCCAGCCCTGTGCATGTCAGACCCTACATTCCTGGAGGACAGGGCTTTTGCACCACATCCCAGTACAGCCAAGAACAAGGGGAACCCTGGGAATTCCACCTCTAGTTCACAAGGAGGCAAGGCTAGGAAGTGTCCTTGAGGCTAAGCATCCTCAGTTTAGTCAGGGATGAGTTTGTTAAAAGGGATCCACTCCTTCTGCTCCTGGCTTATTTGTGTAATCTTTCCACACCCGAGGCTTAGGAGGGTAGTGGTGGGTGGGGGTGTGGGAGTGTGAGAATGTCAGCTTGGACACCGCCCCTGTCGCTGTCTGCCATGCTTGGTGTTGGCCGAGTACCCTCCTCTGCAGCTCAGTTTCCTCATCTGTAAGAGGAGGAGGTTGAAGGACTCAGAGCTGGTCTTTTAAGTCTCCCCCACATCAGCAGCACCACCCCAGCTGGCTGTCCTGCGGGGTGGAGAGGCCCCTCTGGAAAGTCGAGGCTAGCCTTGGAGCTGGCCCAAGGAGCTCAGATTCTGTCCCTGCAACTTGCTCCCTGCACCCGTGTTTTTTCTTCATTTTCTTTCTTCCCCTGCAGCTGTCTCAGCTTCGGAAAAGTTCTGAAGTCATGGAAAGTTGGGGCCGTGCTTCCAGCCAGGGCTGGGCCGGATGGCAGCCAAAACCTGAGCTGGGTTTTGACTTTATTTTTAGCTTTTCGTGCTAAGATGGAGGAGGAGAAATAGTCTCTGGTTCTGGAAGGGCCTCTGCAGGAGAAAGACACTATTGCATGAAATCGTTTGTTTTGCAGTGTGGAGGGAGTCACACAGCGGGGGTGGGGGTGGGGTGCGCAGCCTCCAGGACTCTGTGGTCCTTGCAGACCAGTAGAACCTAGGTAGAGGATGTGGCTCTCTGAAATCTCCTGAGTGTCTCCTACCTCCCTGGCTTCCAAGTCTAACCTTTCCTCTGCCCCTGCAGGATGGATTGCTAGGCCTATTACTACTTAGAGACTTTGTGGCAAGAGAAAAATGTGGACAGGACTGGCCTTCCTGAAGTGGGTCCCCCTGCTTTACTTGCCCACCTACTTTCCTTTTTAATTTTGGGATGTATCACGTGCATGCAAACACACACGAGTGCTGGTCTCCTGAGGTAGAGGGTGGAGGACAGCCTCCTCCGGTGTTAAGTCTTTTTACCTAGCTTGAAACGTGGTTTTTTGTTGGCCACTGTACAGCCATGGTAATTGAGCTGCAAGCCCCTGGGATGTTCTCTCGAGCTCCTGTCTCACCACAGAAATGCTGGGGTTACATAGGTGTTACCCTACCCAGCTTTAGGTGGCCGAGGAGCCAAACTCGGTTTCTCATGCTGGCCTGGAAGCTCCTAACCCAGAACCAGCTCCTCAGCCCTTAGTTTTCCTTTGCTGTGGTGGGCTCCTCATGAGAACAGATAATCCGGTAGATAGTTACTAGTACCAGGCCTTCCCCCTTACCCCCTTACCCCTTCCCATGGTCTACTGTTTCCCTTTCCATCCTCCCAGGGTCTACTGCTCCCAGGGTCTACTGCTCCCTCTTACCCCCTCCCAGGGTCTACTGCTCCCTGCCCTCTCCCAGGGTCTACTGCTCCCCCACTCCAGTACTTATGAAGGGATTATGTCTGGAAAGTTCTCAGGCTTTCCAGAGATTTTCAGGAAATTAAGACTTCTCTGTTTCTCTAGTTCACTAGTAGAAAGAATCAGGAATGTGGGGGAGGCAGAGGCATTCCCGGGTGGTAGAGACTAGCTAAATAGCTTTGTCTACTAGGGAGCTAGGGAGAGGGTGGGGCTCCAGACTGGAACCCCATAAATCTGGAATCCTAGGATAGACACCTGGAACAGATGCTAGAAAGCCCAGGGAGGGCTTAGTCTACTGTCAGGGTTCTGATGGAGGATCCCTTTGCTGTGTGGTGATCAGGGGTCTTAAGACTAAATCCCAAGAAGGGAAAGATCTCATATGCTTCCCTTATCCTTGTCCCTGGTCTCCCTAGGGGGATGATTTTCCCCCAAAGTCCCACGACACTCACAATCTGTCGGCTCCAAGGGAGGGAAGCAAGCTGAATGGGGAAAGGGGTGGAGTCCAGGGGAGGAAAAGGTTAAGGTCCTGTGTGGGAAGGGGTAGGAGACAAAGGTGCCCTGTCTATTTTAGAGGGAATAGGAGGCAAAGAGAGCCAGGCATTCATATCATCTGATCTAGCTTCGCCATTGGCCCCAGGCACGTTCTTGGGCCCTGAGTCATGGGAATGGTAGAGAAGCAAGAAGGGGCTTTTGGGAAATCTTAGGGGTGGTGAGAACCCGGTCCCAGAAGCTAGCGGATGCCCTCTTCTGACAGCTTCAGGGACCGCAGAGCGGTCCCACCCCAGACACCCAAGCTCCTAAAACCCGCCCTTCTTTCTAGCAACACCAAGAAGGAGGGGGACTTGTTGGCTGCGCAGGCCCGGCTCAAGGACCTGGAGGCTCTTCTCAACTCCAAGGAAGCTGCCCTGAGCACTGCTCTCAGTGAGAAGCGCACGTTGGAGGGCGAGCTCCATGACCTGCGGGGACAGGTAGCCAAGGTAGGCTGCTGTCTGGGGGCCCTCCTGTGACCCATGTGACCCCACCTTCACTTCGTCGGTCTAGAACACTGCTTGTCCTTCCTTGGACACCAAGGAACAGCACAGTAACTCAAAGCAACCCACAAACCAGCTTTGTTTAACGGCCCAGTGTAGTATACCTGGCTCCAATTCCTGGCCTCCTGTTTCCCTAGACAACTCCAACCGCTTCCAAGGAGAGCTGTCTGTCCACTGAGGTCATAACAGATATGATAGCTAATTGTACCTAGGCGTGGGTCAGTGCTGCCTGTGTGTGCAGCGCCCGTTACTTTCCAAGCTCTGCTCTCTGCTCCTCTGACCTCTCGTGCTGTGGTATGATACAGAGCAGGAGTGAAGACGTCAGGGACACAGTTTAGTGACTCCAAAGTCAAGGCTCCCTGCTCTCTCCACCCTCCCTAGCTCTTCCAGGCCTGCAATTGCCCAAGATGAATGCCTTAGCTTGGTGCCTCCTCCAGAAACACATTCTCTAGGGCAGTCAAGGGTCTCTCCTCCTGGTCTAGCCCTTGCTTGCCGGTCCTGCTCCCGAACCTCCCCTGTAACAGCACTTCAGCTTTGACAGCACCAGTCCTCTTAACAACGTAAGATGATGCCTGTCCCTGCAGCCATTGCAGCCACTCATGTCCCTTCCCAGACTCCACTCACCTATCCTTTGAGTCCCAGGCCTTCCCACCCCCACACTTTGTTTCCTTCTTCCTGTTCCTGCTACATTCTATGTGGACCTCTTTCATAGTAACTGCTGTGCCAAGAAAGGGAGTTCCAGAACAGGGGAGTTTATTATTCATTTTAAATTCTTTGTTTTTTCACTTTTTTTTCTTTTGTGGGCCCCCGACATGCCATAGCACACATGTTAGGACCAGAGGACAACTTGCAGCAACCTATCCTCTCCTTCTGCCATGTGGGCTCTAGGGACAGAACCTGGGCTGTCTGGGCCGAATGGCATGCTCCCTCACCTGCTGGGCCATCTTATAGGCCCGCACTCTTGACTTCTTAGTGCCATGGCTACCCTAGGTAGTTTCTGTGAGAATGTGGGTATCTTTCCCCTCGTGGGCACGGAAGGCCTTCACTGCCTCTAGACTGGCTCTACCTAGGGACAGTCATCACTCAGCTTTCTTTGGCATATCCCAAACACCTTCTCCATGAACTTGGCTTTCTCCCTCCCAGCTTGAGGCAGCCCTAGGGGAGGCTAAGAAGCAACTTCAGGATGAGATGCTGAGGCGTGTGGATGCTGAGAACAGGCTACAGACCCTGAAGGAGGAACTTGACTTCCAGAAGAACATTTACAGTGAGGTAAGTGTCCCACTGTACGGGGGTCTGACTATGGACGGCTAGCCACTGGGCTCAGGCTGGGAGCGCGTCACCTGTATGCCCGGCTAACTGAGGCCTGGCCTGTGGGGTTAAGGCGAGACAGAGAGCGTGGACTTCTGGTCTTAGCTTCTAAGGAACCATTCCGATGTTCTAAGTGTCTCCACTTAACCCTTTCAGGAACTGCGTGAGACCAAGCGCCGGCACGAGACCCGGCTTGTGGAGATTGATAACGGGAAGCAGCGAGAGTTTGAGAGCCGGCTGGCAGATGCCCTGCAGGAGCTGCGGGCCCAGCATGAGGACCAGGTGGAACAGTACAAGAAGGAGCTGGAAAAGACGTACTCTGCCAAGGTGCTGGCCCCATGCCCTCCTCTCCCTGATGCTGCTGTGGCAGCCTGTGCTACCCACGCCGGCCGGGTGTGCCCTGGGGACGGGTGGGTGGTGGCAGGGGACTGGGGAGCCCAGGACCTGAGTCTGCAGTAGGGGGATGCTGTCCTCAGGCCCCCAGCTCCGGGTTCCTGCTCTCATAACTGTGTGTTCCCTGCAGCTGGATAATGCCAGGCAGTCTGCTGAGAGGAACAGCAACCTCGTGGGGGCTGCCCACGAGGAACTGCAGCAGTCTCGAATCCGTATTGACAGCCTCTCGGCCCAGCTCAGCCAGCTCCAGAAGCAGGTGATCCCCAGTTTTTACCCTTCCCACCACAGGGTATCTGGTCTAAGCAGATACTGCAGAAGCCCACTGAAAAGAGGAGGAGGAGAGGGGGGAAGGGACCCCAGGACCACACACCATGGTTTGGAATCTGATGCCTCTCTGACTTTCCAGAGTTCCCCTTTAGTTTGCCTTGACCCTCAGAGCCTTTACTTTACTGTGCATGAAGGGTTTTTTGTGTTTGTTCTGTGCCTGCTGAGGACTGAACCAGAGGCCTCATGTGCGGTAGATAGGCGATTTCTCACTGAGTTACAAACCCAGCTGCATTTCCTACTTGGAAATGAGCTTCCTTGGACTGGACATGTGTCAATGGGTACAGTGCTTGCTTACCATGCACGAAGGCCTGGCTTCTATCCCCAGGACCACAGGGACCTGGGTGGTGCATGCCTTTCATCCAAGGCTGAGGTATCAAGATTCAAGGTCACTCTTAACTACACAGCAAGTCTGAGACCAACCTAGACCACATGAGACCCTGTCTCAAAAAAGAAAGAAGCCAGGCTATGCTGGCACATGCCTTTAATCCCAGCACTCTGGAGGCAGAGGCAGGTGGATTTCTGAGTTCAAGGCCAGCCTGGTCTATAGAGTGAGTTCCAGGACAGCCAGGGCTATACAGAGAAACCCTGTCTCGGGAAAAAAAAAAAAAAAAAAAAAAAAAAAAAAAAGAATGGAAAATGCTGAATATTCTTGTCCCCTCCAACTCCCAAGTCTGTCATGACACTGCAGTGTGAAACGTTACATGTGTCGATATTATTTTAGCTGGCTACACTATTTGTGACAAAAGAAGATGAGAGTCTAGCCTCAGAATGAGAGATTGCAGTCAGATGTTAGGAAGGGTTTCCTGGTCACTGGATAAGGCCATGGTGGCTCTAGAGAGAGCCTACAAACCCTGAGTGTCCCTCAGCCTTCCCCTGAGCCCCTCCCTCTTCATCGACATTTGGGAGCTCATCAGACCCTTGTCTTCCCCACCCCAGTTGGCAGCCAAGGAGGCAAAGCTGCGTGACCTGGAGGACTCACTGGCCCGTGAGCGGGATACTAGCCGGCGCCTGCTGGCTGAAAAAGAGCGAGAGATGGCCGAGATGCGGGCGAGGATGCAGCAGCAGCTGGATGAATACCAGGAGCTGCTGGACATCAAGCTGGCCCTGGACATGGAGATCCATGCCTATCGAAAGCTGTTGGAGGGCGAGGAGGAGAGGTGAACTGGGAGGGGTCTAGAGATCTTGTCAGGGGCCTCTGGTCTGCAACTCCCATGGCTAACCCCGCACCTTGTCTCCACCTTCCCAGGCTGCGCCTGTCCCCGAGCCCTACCTCGCAGCGCAGCCGTGGTCGCACCTCCTCCCACTCATCCCAGTCTCAGGGTGGAGGCAGCGTCACCAAGAAGCGCAAGCTGGAGTCTTCCGAGAGCAGGAGCAGCTTCTCGCAGCACGCTCGCACTAGCGGGCGCGTGGCGGTAGAGGAAGTAGATGAAGAGGGAAAGTTTGTGCGGCTGCGCAACAAGTCCAACGAGGTGGGCCTATGGATCAGGGTCTTGTTTTTCAATGGCTGGGAGCCCCTGGTTCTCACGGAGCATCTGTCTCCCTATCTGAGAATTTGGAGTGTGGTAGTCCATTCATTTTTAAATTGTTGGGAAGATGCACGATGTGTGTGTGGCACAGTATGACCCTTGAGCGAATAGACTAGGTTGGAATGCCAGAGGCAGGCCTGCCTTTGCAGTCGCTATGTTTTTTTGTTTTTTTTTTTTTTTTTTTTTTTTGCGATGGGGTCTTGCCCAGGATGGTTTTGATCTCCCGGGATTAAGCTGTTCCCCTGCCTCAGCCTGCATCATAGCTAGAACTGCAGGTGCGCACTGTGGTAGCCTACCTGAGTTCCTGAGTGAGATAAGCCCAAGAGCCAGGTTGAGCTCCCTGTCCTCCTCCCTCCACCTTACTTCCAGGACCAGTCCATGGGCAACTGGCAGATTAGGCGTCAGAATGGTGATGACCCTTTGATGACATATCGCTTCCCACCGAAGTTCACCCTAAAAGCCGGGCAAGTGGTGACGGTGAGTTAGGACTCTAGTGGGGTGGAGAAGTTGGCCTCAGGACCGGAACATTATAAGAATAAGCACATCTCTTAAACCGTCTTTCCCCAGATCTGGGCTTCAGGAGCTGGGGCCACCCATAGCCCCCCTACTGACTTGGTGTGGAAGGCGCAGAACACCTGGGGCTGTGGGAGCAGCCTTCGCACCGCTCTCATCAACTCCACTGGAGAAGTGAGTATGTTGCAGCTGGTAGCTTGCTGGGCAAGGCTCCCCCTGGTGGCCATAATGGGAGCTAGCTACCTGCAACCCAAGGGAAACCTGCCTTGGATTTAGGATCCCTTTCCTGAGCCCAATTCCCACCCAGTAAGCAAGCCAGAAGTCTCCCCAGTAGAATAATGGGTGGAAGTCAGCCAGTGAGTGTTAACAGCAAGACTCCAGCTTAAAGAGCACCGTGTCCTTCCTGCGTGTGTGTGTGTGTGTGTGTGTGTGTGTGTGTGTGTGTGTGTGCGCGCGCGCGCACACATTCCTTAGCCCCAGCAGCAGAGGTTGGAGCGAGGTTATACAAGGGCCTGGGATGGTTCTAGGCTACACAACCCTCACCCCCTGACTCTTGGGCCTGGACTTATGTCCCCATAGGAAGTAGCCATGCGCAAGCTGGTGCGATCACTGACCATGGTTGAGGACAATGAGGATGATGAAGAGGATGGAGATGAGCTCCTCCATCACCACCGTGTGAGTGGCAGCCGCCGCTGAGGCCCAGCCCACAAGGGTAGCCCTGCCAGCCTAGGGCAGCTCTCCCACCTCCATGCCAAAGTCTTTTCATTAAAGAATGTTTTGGAATGCCACTTGCTGCCCTGGCCTTTCTTCTCTCTCCTCCCTCTACCTTGAACAGGGAACCCAGGTGTCTGGTAAGGAAGGAGTGGGAACTTTCTGATGGCCTATTCCACGGTGGCAGTGGACAGGGATCTATCTTGATTTGTCTCCTGGGAAGGGGCTGGGAGGACAGAGACGGCCGGCCCTCAACCCTGCCTCTCTTCCTCACTCCCATTGCATGCCGCTTCTCTCCTCTCTTCTTCCACCCAATTGCATGCTTCTCCTCAGATTTCCCTGCAACAATGTTTTCTCTCATTCCTGTCCCCTCACAAATTAAGTTTCTCCATCTTCGGTCTTCTTGATTGCCCCATAAGTGTCTAGGAATCAGGAGAGAGTTAAAGCCACAGCTCTTTATTTCGAAGGCTTCCTGGCCACTTCCCACTGTCGTGCCTTCCTCCCAGCCACAGGCCTCCCACCCCACGTCCCCATCACTCTGGTTGTCTGGGTACAGACAGAGGTTACCTTCCTGCCCAATGGCCAGGAAGCTGCAGGAGCCCAGAGCCTAGGTGCTGGTCCTAAGAAGTCAGTCCCAAACTCGCTGTCCCTCCTGAGCCTTGTCTCCCTTCTCAGGGTTCCCACTGCAGCGGCTCGGGGGACCCCGCTGAGTACAACCTGCGCTCACGCACCGTGCTGTGTGGGACATGTGGGCAGCCTGCTGACAAGGCTGCCAGTGGCTCAGGAGCCCAGGTGGGCGGATCCATCTCCTCTGGCTCTTCTGCCTCCAGTGTCACAGTCACTCGAAGCTTCCGCAGTGTGGGGGGCAGTGGGGGTGGCAGCTTCGGGGACAACCTAGTCACCCGCTCCTACCTCCTGGGCAACTCCAGTCCCCGGACCCAGGTGAGTCATCTCTTTGCCTCTGCCCTACAGCAGGACACTGCCCACTGAACAGCAGGGCAGGGCAACCCAGGGGAGTGGGGTCCCCCTCCTTGCAGCCCCTCTTGTACCCTGCTCCTCCTCTGAACCCCAGACTTGAGGTCAGGGTGAGGCCCAGAGTGTGAGGGTTGGGGACACACACACACCCCCTTTGGGGTCAGGGAGGGGAGAGGAAGGGCCAGCCACCGCTGCTCACACCTCTGCCTTCTCTTCTCTCTTAGAGCTCCCAGAACTGCAGCATCATGTAATCTGGGGCCTTCCAGGCAGGGCTGGGGGCAGAGGCCACCTGCTCCCTCCTCACCACACGCCACCTCCTGCTCTGCTCCTTACGAGAGCAGGCCTGAAGCCAAAGAAAAATTTATCCCCTGCTTTTGGGTTTTTTTTCCTTCTATTTTTTTCTAAGAGAAGTTATTTTCTACAGTGCTTTTATACTGAAGGAAAAACACAAGCAAAAAAAAAAAAAAGTCTTTATCTCAGTCCTAAGTCCTTTCCCTTTCTTTCCTTGTATCTGCCTTAAAACCAAAGGGCTTCTCTTAGGAGCCCAGGGAAAGGATGCTTTTATAGATTCTAGATTTTGTCCGGCTGCCTTGGCTTTGCCCTCATCCCAGGACCCTGTGACATGGTGCCTGAGAGGCAGGCATGGAGTTCTCTTCACCAGCCTCCTCCGACAGCTGGCCCACTGCCATGCCAGCTGCAGAGAAATGAGGTGCAGAGAGGATGACTGAGAAGGTCAAGCCCCTCCCGGCTCACTACACTTAGCTGAGGCTCCTCTGCCTGCCTTACCCTCTTCCTGCCCTTCCTTAGCCTGGGGCGAGTGGATTCCCTGAGGCAAATCTGCCATGCTTGCTTTTTCTATATTTTATTTAGACAAGAGATGGGAACGACGGGGAAGGAGAAGGGAAGATCAGTTTGAGCCTACCTTTTCCCAGCTTACGAGCCTGGTGGGTTCTGTCCCAATGATGGAGGGCAGTGTCAAGTGGGATACAGGGAAGAGTGAGGGATGAAGGCTCCCAGAGACGGGAGAACCTGCTGGGGCGGGCGGGAAGCCTAGAGGATATGGTGATGGGTAGCTACAGCAAACACTAAGGAGCCCTTCACCCCATTTCCCATCTGCACTTCTGCTCTCCCCCCCAAATCAATACACTAGTTGTTTCCATCCCAGATGCTGTGGTGTCTCTTTGTTGGGTGTCACATGTTTTCTCAGGGGCAGACACATGCACACACGGGCGCCACACCTTCCCTACATATTCACTACTACCCAGCTATGAAGGTGCGCATTGGGTACTGGGGGGGCGGGGAACTTCTATAAAGGTCAGCACATGTGGGGTGAACAAGGCGTGTCCTTTCTAACTCTCATCCACACAGCCCTGATCCAGCACCTTCTACACGGGGCCAGCGAGCCACATGTGCATCAGACACAGGAACACAGTGAGAGGGAGGGCAGGGTAGGGGGCCAGGAATAGCAGAGCTTCCCTTGCTGCACCTGTAGTCCTAGCACTCTGGATGCTGCGATTGCCTTGGTAAGCTGAGATACTCTCAGGAAAGGAGAGGAGAGGAAGAAGAGGCTGGGGTGTGGTGAGTTTGAGGCTAGTCTGGTAATCACAAGACCCTGTTTCAAAAACAAATTATTTGTCTTCCCTGGGAGAAGAGCTGGGCATTCAGTCCAATGTGATTGGGTGCTGGAGAGATGGCCTCAGAAGTTAGGGGCGTGGCGTGCCTTATAGAGGACCTGAGTTTGGTTCCCAGCCCTCCTATCAAGTAGCTCCCAACGCCTTTAACTCCAGCTCTAGGACATCCAATGCATCTCCAGAATGCCAAGTATATTTAAGTCACCTGTGCACACCCGCTCCCCCGGACACCCACACACACAATTGAACCTTTTAAAATCATTGAGCCAGGCATGTTGTTGCACACACCTTCAATCCCAACACTCCAGAGGAGGAGGTAGGTGGATCTCTGAGTTCAAGGCCAGCCTGTTACACGAGTTCCAGCAACCAGGACAGTATAAGAGAGACCTTGTCTCAAAAAACCCAAAACAAACAAAAACAAACAAAACCCGAAGTGACTGAGTCCAAGAGATGGCTTCATTGGTAAAGACACATGCTAAACCTAAATCTCACCCCTGAGACCCTCGTGGTGGAAGGAGAGAGCTAAGTGCGACACATTATTTTCTGACCTCCATGTTCACCTGCCGTGTGATACTATTCTTGGGGAGACTGAACAAATTACTTGTTTTTTAAACAAAATCCCAAGCATTTGATTTTACCAAATGTAGACTTGAGCCAGACATTGTGTGAAAGCCTGCTAGAGAAAGCACCCAGCTGACCCTCCTCAACTGACTTCCCAGAAGGACAAACAACAACAACAAAAAACCCAACCTAGTTCTCCTCCACCCTGTTTTAAAAACTCTTCTGCCAGGCAGTCACAAGCCTTTAATCCCAGCACTTGGGAGGCAGACAAAGGCAGGCAGATTTCTGAGTTCCAGGCCAGCCAGGGCTACACAGAGAAACCCTGTGTTTAAAAAAAAAAAAACAAAAAACAACAACAACAAAAAACCCTCTTCCAATTGAATGTCCCTCCTTTCTAGATCCTATGTGTATCTCTATCTGTCCTCCTAACTTCCTCTTACTCTCTATGTTTTTTTTCCTACATTCACTCCCTGTCAACTGGTTGCTTGCCCCACCTCTTGACCTATGGTTGACTTTATTAATCTTGTTTACAATAAACAGAAAGATCTTGAATTAAAAGTATGTGCTAGGGCTGAGCCACACCAAAACTAAAAACAGTGGGTTCACAGTATGATACAACAATGACTACTGATCTCAGATAGAAAAATGACAATAGGCCAGGCAGTTGGTGGCACACACCTTTAATCCCAGCACTTGGGAGGCAGAGGCAGGCAGATTTCTGAGTTCGAGGTCAGCCTGGCTATATAGAGAGTGAATTCCAGAACATAGAGAAACCCTGTCTCAAAAAACAAACAAACAAACAAACAAAAAGACAATAGATCAAAGTAAGGGGCCACCAAAGCCCAACTTGGTGAACCAGTGAAGTTTATTGGGATAACTTACAGAGGAAGGTGAGGGGTTAATGAATCAAAGATGGCTGCCTCACCAAAGCTCACCCAGCCTGGATGACAGCTCCTAAGAACCTGGAGCTCAGCACACAGCCTGCAGGCAGCACAACAGGTTGGAGAATGACCTTTCCCGGTGACTCAGCTTCCAAGCAGATCAACTCCTCTCTGCATCCAAGCAGCTAAGTGTGACTGTTTCAGAGGCAACCTTACTGCTTATATATCTTGAGGACAGGGGCACCTCCCTGGTCAGTTTCAGGGACTTCCTGAAGCTAGTAAGTTATTTACTTTCTGAGTTTAGCTAATTACCTTAGCAAGATGGAGCGTTTCACCTTCTGTCGGACAAGCTGGACATCTTGCTGTTTTAGACCCACCCATTTTGAAATAATGTCTCACTGTGTATCACTGGCTATCCTGGATATCCCAATGCAGACTCCTTTGGTCTCCCAGAGATCTATCTGCCACTACCTCCCTAGTGCTGGGATCAGATGTATGGGTCACCATGCCTGGTCCTAACATTCTGTGTCTTAATAAACTTCCCTCCAAGGTGAAAGGGTTTGTTTGTTTGTTTGTTTGTTTCTTCTGAGACAGAGTTTCTCTGTGTAGCCCTGGCTGTCCTGGAACTCACTCTGCAGAGCAGGTTGGCCTCAAACTCAGAAATCCGCCTGACTCTGCCTCCCAAGTGCTGGGATTAAAGGCGTGTGCTACTACTGCCTGGCAAAAGGTGTTTTTTTTTTTTGTTTTTTTTTTTTTAAATTATTTTTATTTCAAAGTTCTGTGTGCATGCTTGCATGTGCCCATAGAGGCCACAAGAGGATGCTAGATCCCTTAGGTTGTATTTAACAAGCAATGTGATGTGGAGAATCAAACTCGGGTCCTCTACAAAGTCTGAACTCTTACCTGCTGAGCCACTTCTCTAGCTCTAAGATGGAAGATTTTACTCTCAAAGGAAAACTACTACACAATGCCCCATCCACAGTAAACAAATGTAATTTGAGAGGACCATAGTGCCAAGCACTTTTCTAACATCCTAGCTGTCCTGGTCCATCCCCAGCATGGAAAAAAGAAAGGGAAAGACACCAGATGTGATCCTTATTTCCGTAATCCCAGCATTTAGGAGACTGGAGTAGGAAGACTGCCGTGAGGTTGAGACCCTGTTTCAAAAAAACAAAACAAAACCAAAAATCCCAAAATAAATTTAGGGGCAGGCTGGGGGAGAAGAAGAAATTAATGAAAGGAGAAAGGGCTCTGGAGTCACACTGAAAGTCCTCGGCATTTCCTAGGCTGAGGCCCCACAGCCTCAGGAGAAGGGATGGGAAGAGGTAGGGGTTGGTGAGAATCCAGCCTGGATGTCTATCCTCTGTCAGTCTGCTTAGCCCTGCACAACACCGTCCACTCTTCTAGGATGATGTACATACATGCACTTTCCAGTCAGGACACTAGGGGGCACCAAGAGTCCCGCCACGCCTCAAACCCCCACCCCCACCCCCAAAGTCATCAGTGACTTTGCAGGCGAGATAGGGCAGGGCTCAGAGCAGACAGGGAACCTGAGAATGGAGAAACTTACCTTGACTACACCCACAGGTCTCAGAGCCAGCTCTAGCCAAGGGCTGAAGGCCATTAGGCAAATGCTAAAATACCAAGGCAAACTGGCCTTGAGGGTAGATCTGCAGTTATCTATCGCCTTCAGCCCTTGGACATATACACAATTTAGCATTCGGGCCTCAAAGGAATACTTTGTCTATATTTTTGTTAAAGAATGTAAAACTGGCATTCTTTTTTTTTTTTGTCCGTGTAGTACTTGGCCATGATAGAGAATATAAAATGAGAAAATAGTCACAGAGATGTCACCATCTTATGTATATTTACTTTTCGATTTTCTTTTCTTTTTTTCTTTTTTTCTTTTTTTTTCTTTTTTTCTTTTTTGGTTTTTTGAGACAGAGTTTCTCGAGACAGGGTTTCTCTGTATAGTCCTGGCTGTCCTGGAACTCACTCTGTAGACTGCCAAGTGCTGGGACTAAAGGCGTCTGCCACCACAGCCTGGCTGATAAATTTTTAAAAGAATAAAGCCTGTAAGGCAAAATAAACCTTCCTTTCCTTAACTTGCATCCCTTTCTGGTCTCCAACTCAGAAATCCGCCTGCCTCTGCCTCCCAAGTGCTGGGATTAAAGGCGTGCGCCACCACCGACCAGCTACTTTTCGATTTTCAAGCACACATACACTACCTAAGTTCCTGCTGGCTAGTAGCAATGATTCCTGGGCAGGGCCCAGTTGAGAGGTTCCAGGCCTTGAGCTCTGTACTAACTACTTACCTGAAAAGCAGCAGTGTAAGGGCTGTGCATACAGAATGGCACACCCCTGTAAAATCAGCGCTGGAGAGGAGGAGGCAGGACTTCAAGGGCATCCTCTGCTTCACAGACAGCAACCAGAGAGGACTCCGCCTTAGCAACTGAAACCAAGGCGGGCAACGAGGGATGGCACTTGGGAGGCAGAGGCAGGCGGATGAGTGAGTTCCAGGACAGCCGGGGCTACACAGAAAAATCCTGTCTCGAAAAACCAAAAAAAAGTCAATCATGGCACATGCTTTTAATCCCAGCAGTAGGGAGGCAGAAGCAGGCAGACAGCTGGTCTACAGAGTATGTTACTGGATAGCCAGGGCTACAAATAGAAACTCTGCCATGAAAAACCAGGGGTGGGAGTATGGGTGGGGTGGTGAGATTTACCATCACATGTTCCACCCCTAGCACTAGAAAACAAACAAAAACACTTCTTGGGATATGTAACCATATACATCTCCACATATCAGGCATTTCCATTAAATGAATCCAAGAAAAACCTGGTAGAAGATATTTATATGTAAAGGCTCTGATAATAGGGGCACCCAGAGTATCCTATAAGAAATCCACTCTGGCCGGGAGGTGGTGGCACACGCCTTAATCCCAGCACTCAGGAGGCAGAGACAGGCAGATCTCTAAGGGCACCCTAGTCTACTGCCAGAACTACACAGGGACAGCCAGAGCTACACAGGGAAACCCGGTCTTGAAAAACAAAACAAACAAACAAACAAACAAGCAAACGAAACAAAACAAATAGAAAGAAAGAATGAAAGAAAGGAAGAAAAACAAACAGTCAGATAGACTGTTTGTTAGATAGGTAGATAGAAAGAAAACATCTGTAATTGCACCAGAAGGGCCTGAAGTTTCCACATGTCTTTCCAATTACCAGAATTCTTGTCAGGTTTTGCCAGGCAGAAAAAACAATGTCAATGGAAAAGGAAGGTATGATGTCGCACAGTTTAATCCCGGCACATGGAAGGCAGAAGTAGGAGAATCTCTGGGAGTTCCAGGCTAGCCTGGGCTAAATAGCAAGACCCTGTCAAAACCAACAAAATCAAATATGCATACACACAACAACAACAACCCAAAATCAACAGGAGCACAATCAGTGGGAGAATGAGAACTGAGACCAACTGAAGGAGGCTGGGGGCTTGCCAGCTCCTTGGATCAGCAGACTTCTGGTGTGCCAGCCAAGAGGTGGCATGTGCCAACTGAGGGATCGCTACAGTTCAGAACTTCTCAGAGGGCTTTGGGGTGCCAGCTGAGACAGGCCCTCTCAGATCATGTTTACAGACTGAGGGAAGCAACGGGAGCAGGTTTCTTTGTCTCTGACAGATCTTAGGTCTCTGG
>JADRCD010215934.1:0-53770 GCA_019843815.1 Montemys delectorum | reverse complement strand
ATATATATATATATATATATATATCCATATATATGGAATTCTTATCTTATAATAATTAATGGAAAAGAAGGCCATGGATTGGCAAGAGAGGCTTTGGAGGCAGAAAAGGGAAGAGGGAAATTATGTAGTTGTATTATAATTTCAAAAAGTAGGAAAGAAACAATTTTAGCGAGTATGGTACTGTTTCTTAAGGGCTACCAGAGATGTAGCGCAGTCTCAGCAGGTTATTACAATTTTTAACTTTTAAATTTTACATGCTTAACCTAAAATACGACTTATAACATTGAAATTATCCCTGATAGTGAAGATACATATCTATGCTAATTGTTCTAATGACTTAGATAATTAATTATTATGCATTCCTAAAATGGAATCCCATTAAGTTACTTCACTGTGATGGATGCAATCATTTTGGTAATGTAAGTAATGTACACATTTCCCAGATTAATCACAGATGCTGCTCTAAAGTTGATTTAATGTGATGAATTATAATAATTCACATATCAGCATCAAGGGCCTGTAAATTCTTTTAATAATCATTTAAATTGTGCCACTTAAAAGGAGATTTTTTTATTATTCAAAATAATAAATCAAATGATATGGCTTATTTTCCACAAAATGGATAAGACATATAATTATGAAATGAACTAAATAGTTATTTAAGTATTTAATAGTTTATGTTTGTAAAAGGCACTTACTATCTGATTCGATGTAAACTTATTTATTTTAAGCCTTCTTGCCCCTACTGGTGTCTCTTACTTATATTGTATTCTCTAATGAAAATTCTTTGTTGTCTTTAGGAAGTCCACCAAGCTGCATCCTTCTTTAACTCTCATATTGATGATTTCCTAATATGAGAGGAAGAAAATAAACCTGTTGTGGGCTTTGATTCCTATATCCTTTTCTAGGCTCTGACCGGTCACTATTAGTCTTTGGCAATTCCTTAGGCATGCATATTTAACTTCTGCATCCTTGCTCACAGCATAAGATATGTCAGTCACACAGGTCTTTGAAATAGTAACTGAGCTTTGAAAACATGATTTCTCTCTTCCTATTGCATTATTAAAGTTGTAGCTGTTTGGCTATGTGCTTCTGAAATGTATCTTCACCAGCATAAATGAATGACAGAAAAGTAGAGAATGGGAGGAGGGAAGTGATATTTGTAACTTTGTTTTCAAAACGGTTAAGGAAGTCTAAAAAGAAAGGGTTGTGGTATAGCTAAAATATGTCGTAAACAGGAATGATTAAAAGGTGTGACTTCATACCACAAGAAATTTTGAGAGATCTAAAAACAAAAAGAAACAGATCTAAAGACAAGATGAGACATACCCGTCTCTTAAGTATAGCTGTAGATAACCCACAAAGGTTCACTGTGTTTGCATCCAGGCAGATCACATAGTTTTACTTCTTCAAGGTGGAGTTAAAAAAAAAAAAAAAAACAAATGAATCTGTGTTTCTAAAAAATGGAGGGAAAAATTTGAGGAAGTGAACTGTTGAAGTAATGTAGCCCAGGCAAGGAGGGCCAGAAGTCTCCACTGAGACTGTCAACTGTTAACAGACTACCTCAGTGAACGCGTCCATCAACAGAGCATTGATTCTGACCTTGTTGTTTTCAATGTTGGTACAAAATGGGAAATTAAGAAATTATTTCTCAAAGGAGAAATGTAAGTATATGGAAATTGAAAAAGTTCCATTCCTGCAAAAACTCCTAATATAAGTTGTCTTCAAGAACACTATTTAATAAGTTTGTTAGGTGAGAAAGGAAACTTCTTCAAGAGAAGAATTTCATTAATGTTACACTAAATCTAAGAGTGGAAAATTTAGTGTAATTAGTTTTTACATTAATGAATTGATTTAGTCCAGCATGACAACAATCACTTTTTGCATTAATATGTTCCTGAAAGGTTGAACTTCACGTTTGTGGTTTTCAGTGGACTCAAACCTTTAATTTTCTTATTGACTTAATCTCTTTGAGCTTTAATTAAGTGTGTGCATAGGAATTTAAAAATCCATTTCTAGGAAGATTGTTTCTCTGTTCATGTGAAATGTTTTACATTTATTTACATCCTAGCAACCTTATAAGACAATAAAATAAAACATACATATTTTTCTTAGAGTAATGCTTGATTTTGGTTGAATGGCATCCTCAAGAATGGTGAAATCATAACCCCAATTAGGTCCGTGAAATAATGGTTACATCAGGAGAGAAAACCTTAAAGCTTGTTATTGTCATAGGGACAAAGATGTACCACCCGGATCCCTGATTATAGGAAAGGCTTTTGGCCTCTCTGTGGCATAGAAACAATGTTGCCTGCAGTTGCTTTCCTCAAGCTACAGGGGCGACCTGGATCCAAGGTCAGGTTGGGCTTTTTTTTTTTTATCACAAATGAAACATGAAATTCATTGCTTAATGCTTCCTTTCACAACACGATCTGTAAGGAACATTTGTTGTGATATATAATTCTGTGGCATAAAGTGTGAGGATTATCTTTTTAACTATCATTCAATTTTTATATATTACATTAAAAGTGAATTTAGTTATTGAAGGGTCTGTTTATTAAGTACATTATAAAGATAATTTTAGTGTATTGACTAAAAGTTTCACTCTCTATTGACTCAATTTTCAAACTTGAATATTATTTCATAATAATCTATTTTCTGATTTTCTAAGTTTTTTGGTGATAATAAACATAATTTCCATTCTCTTTCATTTTTGATTTTAAACTATGTGACAACTCTTATTTTACTATCTTCCAACTAGTTATAGTTGCTTAATAATTTAACTATTTAAAGATTAACTCTGTATCTTAATAATACTAAATAATTTATCCACAAGGTATGTGCTCATTTTCCCTAGTAAATTATAGAAGTAACACAGCAGTAAAAATCATGAATATGTTTCAAATGATTAATTTTTATATATAATCTCTGAATGTAACCACAGTAATTATTCTCAGATCTTAGTCTCTTGGAATCTATATTCTGTAATATAAATTATGTGCGTTTGAAGTTTGTGTACATTCAGTAGTAAATATAATTGACATTATCTGTGAACAAGCCACTCATGTTCATACATATTTAGAATGTATATTATGTAATATAGAATTATGTGTGTTTGACATTTATGTACATGTAATACTAAATATAATTGGCATTTTATGTGAACAAGCCACTCCTGTTTACATATGTATAAAATGGTGTTCATAAGCTGTCATGTGTAGTGTTCACACTGTCTCTGTGATGGTGTGTGCCATCGAGTTTTCTAGGCTAGAATAGGGCTCAGAGCCTGCTCTGCCCTTCCTTACTTCGGCATTCTGAAGCATGCACATGTATTGAGTGGCTTGCATTGGCGTACACGTCTCAGGCTGAGAGACATTTTCATTGGTAAACACTTTGTTTGTAGTTTCCCTTCACTATGAGACACTCATTCTGAAGCAGAATTTGCAAACCACACAATTATGAAGCACTTGCCGAGTTACCATTCTCATACTCATTCTGCATGGAGAAAACTACATGGAGGAAGCTTGCTGTAATATGTCTTTAAGTTTACGTGAAATCTCAGTCTCTAACACGAATTATAGAATTATATTTTTCTAGTAAAGAGCCTTCTGTTTCTCTTCTGAATAAAACTGTAATCGGCTGCATCAGAAATCTATAAAAATAATGAGAAAACACCAATAATACTTATAACATTTACAGTGATACTAATTAGAGATAATTGCTGTGGAGTTTTTTTGATATTTTCACCACACTATGCATAAATACACACGGCAGATAGATTTAATTTTGCAGTTATTCAGCTTTTGTATTTGAATCTGTAATCTACAGTGCTTGTTTTAGCCCACTCTCTGTGAAAATCTGGCTGTTTCTCAAAACATTAAATATAAATCTCCTTTATTATTCAGGAACTTAATTTGTATGTATTTATCCAAAGTATATGAAGATGTTTGCCTACAAAAGACATACACAAAAAATGTTCATTATAACATTCTTCATAATAATAGATTATTGAAGTTACCTAAATTCCCATAAAATATGTAAAACTATGTGCTATATTTAAAATGAAGTACTGCTCAGCCTTAGATGTATGAACTGTGAATGGCTTTACACAAGAAGGACAAGTCATAAACACATTTATTGAATGAAGATAGAATAGTATTTACTCTGTGATTCCACATCCATGAAGTCCAACAATTAATACTAAGGAAGTGTAAGGTCAAGAGCCAAGAAAAGGGTTGTCTCTGCAGACAGAAAAGGGAGAAAGAAGACCAAGAGGGGCGAGTGGGTATCGAGGGACTTGGGAATGTTTGCTCCTCCTTTGGAGACTAGATTCTCTGGATTGTATTTATCACAACTCATTGCATCCCAGCATTATGGGCTGAACTGTGTTCTTTTCAAAGTTCAAATGCTGAGGTCACAGCTCTATGTACTTTAGGAATTAATATATATATATATATTAGAAAGAGATGACTACAGTATAGTAATTTATATACACGATCCTAATTCAAATGAGCAATCTCTTAAAAGATTTAGAACACAAACAGGTCTTAGAAGTGCAAAGGTCAAGACAGTCCCTGTCCGTGAGCCCAGCATCAGAGGAACTGTCTTAACTGTATACCTTGGGTTTGAACCACTCTAGACTCACTGTAACGTGGATTTCTCCTTAAAACACATAGCCTATGATAGTCATTAGCAAAGAGATCAAGACAATTTATAGAAATGTAAAACTATCTGACACCTAACAAGATAAGATCATAATTTTCCTCATCTAAACAAAACTTATCAAGCATGCCAAGAAGCAGGAATAGTTGACTGAGTGATTGTGAAACATCATTAACTATAATGTAGATATTACAGACCTAGAAGTAGTACAGAAAGCTCCTAAAATGCAGGCAGTACATTTCATTTGTCCAAGAACTTAAAAGAACGATTAAACATGTTAAATGTAGACATGAAAAATATAAAAAGATATGTATTATTTAGAGATGAAACCTATAATGTCTGAGTTAAAAATTGTCAATATATGTGTGTTTTCCTTTGCACTTATATTATTTGTGCATGAATGTGGGACATACTCATACAAAGTGTCTCATAATTTCTTTCTGGTTTTAATTACATATGTAGGAAATGTGTTCTGCAGTGTGAGTTATGTTCTAGTTTAATTGTGTGGTATTTAACAGCATTCAGAATACTGTTTTATAACTTATCATTCTCTTGTTGATATTAAGAACCAATTTCTTAACATGACTTTGAGTCTGTTGTATAAATGTTTCAAGAAATGCCTTGTGGTGATTGGGAATGCAGATCAACCTCGGACTTTGACTTTCAACAAGCTCTTTCATAAGCCTGGTCTCCAGAGTCGTCTTGTACACAATGTGGATAGCTGAACATACCTCATAGCACTGCTGTAAAAAGTGAGTTAAGTGGAATCTTGTTAGAACCACAATAAATAAGCTTTAAAGAGTTGCAGCACTAAAAGCATTCTTTATGTGTCCTCTCATCTGTGGTTGTGTGTTTGAATCTTTAAGGCTTGAGCATTGAATTTCGTTCAAGGTGTTTTTATTTTTGCTCAAATTTTGATGCACTCTTTTCAAAAGCACACATTCTTAGCAAAGAGATTTTATGCTTTTCTTATTGTTTAACACAAGGTTCTATAAAGAAATAGCTATAAAGATCAACTATAAGGTTGAAGTATTTGAAACTGCCATTTGTTTTCATTAAAAAAAAAAAATCCCATGTAGAAGCAATTTCAGTTAGAGCAGTTTAAAATTTGCTCAGTTATGGTTAGATACCTGAAGACTTTGGAGACAAAGTGGCAGAATTTGACTTGCTGTAGGTTCATTGATTTTACCCTGAGAGAAACAGAGAGAGCAGATAAACAGAACCCTTTCTCCACACTCAGGTGTTTTTGTTTTTCTTTTTTCCCCTCTTCTTTCTTTCTTAAAAGAAGGAAAAAGAAAAAGGCTCCATGACAAAGTTACCATGACATTTTTCTCTACTTTGCCTTCAGACACTCTAGTTTGAATTCTTGATATTGTCCTTTATGGTCTCTTCTTTCATCCATTGCAGAATCTGTTGGTATCATAAATGTTAAGTAGCCACTGGTCCTGATGCTGCATTGAATGTACTTGTTCGTGTTTTAGGATAGCTGCCCCTTGGTATGGTCATCTGCTTGGCAGCAGGACTTTACCAGCTCAGCACTGACTACAAAAGTTCATTATTTGTTCAGAAGGGTCAGTGGCCTCATTTGTTCACTTGAATTCTCTCTTCTACCTCCTCTTCCTCTTCTTTTTATGGTTCTGCTGCATTCTCTTCCTCTTCTTCTTATGCTGCTTCTTCCTAGCATAACTGTCATCTGTGAGGCTTCTTCTAGCATCTGATGGAAACTGATATAGAGACCCACAACCAAACATTAGTGGAGCATTTGGGAATCATGCAGAAGAGGGGGATGAACGATTGAGGGAGCTAGGGCAGTCAAGGACACCATAAGAAAACCTACAGAATGAATTAATCTGGGCCCATGGGGCCCCCAGAAACTGAAGTACCAACCAGAGACCATGCATTGGATAGACCTCAGGCCTTTGCACACATGTAAAAGATGTGTAGCTTGGTCTTCATGTGGGACCCCTAACAGTAGGAATGAGGCCATCTCTGACTCTGTTGCCTGCCTTTAGATCCCTTTCTCCTACTCTGCTGCCTCATTTTGCCTCAGTAGGAGATGTGCCTAGGACAACTTGCTGCGCCAAGGCTGGTTGATATCTATGAGTAGCTCCCCCTTTCCTCAGGAGAAAGGGGGCATGAGAGGAGAGGAGGGAAACTGCCATCCAATTGTAAAGTAAATAAATTAATTAGTGACAAATGCTGTCTTTAGTTTTATGGAAATGCTGTCCATAAAATTGGTAATAATCATAAAATGTAAGCAATGCATTTCTAATTTATGAAAGGGAGCATCTTCCAATAGTGGATTTCTCAGAAATTTATGGTTTATGATGACTCCAGTGTCTTTCCTCAATATACTCCCTAGCACCTAGCATAAAATTCCTTGAAATACTTGGACGATATCTTCTGCCTGTCACAGTAACTCAGTGTCCTCCCTGTTCCGAATAGATTTTGCCTTATAAGACACAGAAATGGAGTTAGACATGTGAATTCAACTTGGAATCTCATAAAAAGTTTGCACACACACACACACACACACACACACACACACACACACACACACACACACACAGAGAGAGAGAGAGAGAGAGAGAGAGAGAGAGAGAGAGACGTATTATACTAAGATAACATTTAATGAAAGACTTCCTGTGTTCACAAAATTAGTATGTTAGGACTTCATTGGCAAAGGTGGTTATATTATAGAAGAAAACTGAAATGGTTATTTGTAATAATCCTACTTGTAATACCAGGAAAACTCATAAATTTATAGCTTAAACTGAGAAAGTCCATCACTATGCAGTCATGGTTGGTCACTGAAGAATTATATTAATAAGTACTGTTTTCAAATGAAAGAGAACTAACATCAAAGAATTTTATTTAATTACCATACATTTTTTCCTAGTGTACTTTTTCCTTCATTGACTAATGTAGGTCTTTTACCTTTTTCATTAAAATAATACAATATATTATTTAGCATTCATGATGTCATAATACTCATTTTGTTATAGCAATCATCTACCAGTATAACAATCATCTAACCAACGCTCATAGTTAAGCACATAAAAGCCATCATTGATGTTTAAGAAAAATTACTTTCCATAGCTTTTTAGATTCCATGCATACAATAATTATTTTCACAGATCTAAGCACACTGTTTAACTATGCTAGAGTCTGTAAAACTGCTTTCATTTTGATCTTACAAGTACGCATATGTGCTGCCTATCTTCTCAGAGCACAGATGAACTTGTAAGGATCTGCCTTCTGGTGGCCTTACTGCTCACAGTGCCAATGTTCCTTATTAAATGTGTGGTGAGGATGCAGAACGTTCTCAAGGGGATAGGAATACAGTTTACATGGCAGAGAGCTTACATAGCATGAAGGAAACCTCTGATCCATCCCTGGCACTACAGGGATCAGGCATGGTTGGTGCTGTCCTGTGCCATTATCACCCAGGAAATGGAGGCAGGAGGAAGGGGAGTTTATGACCAGCCTCAGCTGCAGGAGAGTTAGAAGCCAGTGCAGTTACCTGAGAGTTCATCCAGAGCAGGACGAGACTGTGCCGAGAACCTGCTTTCTACTAGCAGTACTTCATCTTTAGAATTCTTTGGGTGATGATCCAGTGGCAGTGGACACTGTCCTTAGCTGCCACGCTGCCACCTCTACTGTCATTCTACCTGAAATCACAGCATGTGTTTGGTCAGCACAGAGATTAAATGAAGGCAAATGCCAAGAAAGCACTGAGTGGAGTAAAGAACTTGAAAATACTCTCCCCTTGACAAACAGACCCTTTGTACAGCTATGTCTAGGTGTTTGTGAAAATATCCTAGCATGAAGAAAAATGTCTTTGTACCCGAAGGGCATTTTTATACTGAGTAAATGTGGTAGACAATTGCAATTTTCCTTTTTACTAAAAAGGCATGGTTGAGCAACTTCCTGCTACAGGAATAATTCAGTGTTTCTCTGAGTTATAATTTGACAAAACGTATATGTTATAGTAACCTTGTTAATCAGTGGAAGTTTAAAACTTAATAAGTTTGCTAAAAGTTTGATTAAACAAAAAAGTTATTGTCCTAGTGACAATCATTTAAAATTATTATTGATATTAAAAATAAAAATATATAAAAATTTTCCAAAATCAGAAAGTAAAATATTAAAGTGAATCCTGCAAGTTTTTTATGTTATCTTTTTATATCAGGTTTAGGGTACTGATGGTTTTTTTGCATGTCACATTTTGTCCTGAAAGAGATGATTGTGTGTGTGTGTGTGTGTGTATGTGTGTTTGTGTGTGTATGTGTATACATATACATATGTATATGTATGTATGTATATAGTTTATTTTCACAAATGTACACAACTTAAATGGCTAGATACATAATAAAGTGGATACAGGACACATAAGATAATAAACATTTCATACTATCTTAAATTTAGTTTTCTGTTGTTTCTTTTTTTATAAGATATTTTCTTTATTTACATTTCAAATGATATCCTCTTTCCCAGTTTCCCCTCTGAAAAAACTCCCTATTCCCTCCCCCCCCTCCTTGCTCACCAACCCACCCTCTCCTACTTCCTGGCCCTGGCATTCCCCTACACTGGGGCATAGAGCCTTCACAGGACCAAGGGCCTCTCCTCCCATTGATGACCAACTAGGCCATCCTCTGCTACATATGCAGCTGGAGCCATGAGTCCCACTATGTGTACTCTTTGGTTGGTGGTTTAGTCCCTGGGAGCTCTGAGGGTACCGGTTGGTTGATATTGTTGTTCCCCCTATGGGGCTGCAAATCCCTTCAGCTCCTTGGGTCCTTTCTCTAGCTCCTTCATTGGGGACCCTGTACTCAGTCCAATGGGTGGCCGTGAGCCTCTACTTCTGTATTAGTCGGCCACTGTGAGAGCCTCTCAGGAGACAGCTATATCAGGCTCCTGTCAGCCAGCACTTGCTTTGGTCTTCCTTCTTTCTTGAGTTTCTTGTGATTTGTGGATTGTATTTTAGGTATTCTGAGCTTCTGGCCTAATATATACTTATCAGAGAGTGCATACCACATGTGTTCTTTTGTGATTGGGTTATCTCACTCAGGATGATATTGTCCAGATCCATCCTCTTTTTTTTTTTTTTTTTTTTTTTGGTTTTTTGAGACAGGGATTCTCTGTATAGCCCTGACTGTCCTGGAACTCACTGTGTAGACCAGGTTGGCCTCTAACTCAGAAATCTGCCTGTCTCTGCCTCCCAAGTGCTGGGATTGAAGGCATGTGCCACCACCTCCTGGCTTCTGTTGTTTCTTTACAACTTTGTTGACATAGGTCTTTCAGCCTTGAGTTAATTGCTTTGTTAATTATTTCTCAGTAAAGCAATGAAACGAGAATAATTTAATATTTAAAGTAATATTTCCACATTGTTATAAAATATATTTTTTCTTTTTAAAATGTTTTATTTATAGTTCTTTACTGTTTAGAATTCACTGAACTAGCATATAATTATACACTTTAATGAGATTAGCCTCTGCTGTGACTTAAACGGAATATACTTTGGCTTTTAAATTTCAACCATGAAAGTGTCAGAGAATGGGAAATACGTGGCACGTTGAGCACTCTGTGAACACAAAGAGACATGAAATATTTAGGCAGAACACTTACTGAGTGGCTGTTCATGTGTGTCCACATGGAGTAGGAAAAAAATGCACTTCAAGAGAACATAAAATGCAAAAGTCAGCTTGGAGAACTGCACTGTAGTCAGCAATGTTTGTGCCTTCAGTGGCAAAACTGGTTCTTTTTTGTGGGCTGAGAGGGCTGTAATAAAGTTATTGAATGCTGGGGGGAAGCTTGGTGAAGGGTGGGAAGATGCCTCAGAGACAAATGAAAAATTAAGAAACAATAATGTGAGAAATTACTGAAATGAGAACAATGGATTGAACTCATTCTCTAAAAGATGGTAGACAACATTTACTGTTGCATTTAGAAGCAGGAATGATGTGATGGCTCACTGAGGAGTAGACAGAGGTGGCATCTCCATCACTCCCTCATGAGTCTCAGTTGTCAACCGCCTCCAGCTTTCATAGTAAGACATCTGAGCTGAAACAGGTCTCTTTTTGGTCTTTTATAATTAAATGAGAATTTCCTTATTGAAATACAGAATGGACATACTAAGCACAAATATTTTAAAGGATTCTTTAGATTTATGTGGATAGGAAATTTAAAAAGTTCTGCTGTGGAATATTTTAGACTGTGTATAGTATACTAAATCATTAGGGGTGGTTATAATGATAATTTATTTTTCCATTTTTATTTTCTTATATACAGTAGCTTACATATCTTTGTGAATCATTATGTTCTTTCACACTTTCTTATTCACTGAAATCAAAACATCATGGTGCTGGACAGATGGCTCAATGGTTAAGAACACTTACGGTTCTTGCAGAAGAGTGTTTTGTCAGCACCCATGTCATATGACTCATAGCTAACTGTAACTCCAACCCTAGGGGATCCAAGGGTCTCTTCTTGCCTCTCTGGTCAGTTCCATTTGTGTGTACACAAACACACACACGCACACACACACACACAAACATATATATATATATATATATATATATACATATACATATATATACATATATATAATATACATATATATACACACGAATAAAATGTTTAAATTTTTCTTCAATATTTTATGTGTAAAAATACACAAAATATATGCATAAATAAAAATAACATAAATATATATAACTCTAGAGGCTAAAACAGCATCTAGTCAAAATTTAAATAAAATATAAAACACAATGTTTGTTGTTACTAATTAAGTTTTGTTTACTTTGTTTCCCTATAAACCAAGCTTAGCTGCTTCAATAAACTTCCCTTGCTTAAGCATCCTGACGATATTAACAACAATAATAACCCCAGATAATATGAATGAGTCGTGTCAAGTAGAGCCTTTCTTAATGAAAACACAGCCTGTTCCTATAATAGGATACAAATGTAAGCAGAAGAGTGAGGGGATGCACTCTTAGGTCTCTGACCACTGTCATCCCAGCATCACTGACTGCTGTTGTTGAATCATTGCTATTCATTTATTCATTGCCGTGTGTTTTCTGGTTTTCCTTGAATAATGCAAATGCTTTTGCTTGAGAAAAATAACAAATTAATCTCAAGGTAAGCATAAGGATATGAACAAGGAATCAAAAGAACCAACAACATAGAAAACAAATAGAGTCAGCAAGGAAGGGATAACTTGTTACTATGAAGGATCAGGAAATGGGATAGATGCCTAGGCAGAGTGCTCTAGAAATCACAAGGGTTCAAATTACCAATATCAGGAATAAGTGACAGTCTTTGGCTAAAAGTCTACATTTAAAGGCTTATCACAGAACATGAAGGACAGTTTTATCCTAAGTAAACTTTATAATTTAGATGAAGTGAGTAAATGATGTGACAGACAGGAAGTACCTGAACTTCCTCCACGTTTAAGAAATGGGGCCAGTGAGATGGCTCAGTGCAGAAGTGCTTGCCACTCAAGAAGGAGGACCTCACACCAAGCCCCAGAACAACCTCTACGAAGGTAGAGGAGAGGACTCACTCTTCCAAGTGCCTTCTGACCTCTGTATGCACCCCATAACTGTGCACCCCCACATAATGGTAAGTAAAATGTGAATTAAAAAGGAAGATGATGATGACTTGAAGGTCTGTAAGAAAGTGAAGAGCATGTCTCACTTGAAGTTTTTTTACTTTTATGAATATTCTTACCTTTTGCTATTTTTCTTGTTAGCTGTCAATGTTTCTGCTTTTTTATTTATTTTACTTTAATGTGCCCATAAATTGTTCTTCACTTTTAGATTAGACATTGCAAATAAAATTATTATCTTTTGGTTAGTTTCATATTTAGAGTCCTTTATTGAATGAAGAAAAATACTAATCTTTTACAAATTTTCCACTTCTGGATTTTACACTTTGAAAGGCTATTTCAATCTTCTGCCTCCTTAGGTAAAACAGAACTCTGTCATGTTTTTTTTTTTCCTCAAGTTGTGTGTCTTTTTGGTATGGGTATAAGACCCTCTGCATTCCACTTTGCTTGGCGTGACACAGTCATTTTAAACTTTCCACTGATCAGTGTTTTCTTGATCAAGCACTCCTTCTTCTGTCTCTAACACCTGCCAGATAGGGATCATTTACCTTCCTTGTTCCCTATTGCCCTTATGCCTAGTGCTATGAATTTGGAATAATACAAACTGGTTTCTATTACTTGCTTTCATTAGTCCGTTTGGTGCTCACATTTTCACTGCTTAGCAGATCATTCCCTTGTAAGACTGAAAGTGTCTAAACAAACCACACTTTACCCATTCACCTACTGAGGCACAACTCATTTGCTTCATATTTTGACTATTATGAACAAAATTTTTACATGTGCATGTATAAGTTAAATAAAAATAAATGTATATTTTACATTTTCATGAGTAAATGTAAAGGGATGTTGATTGCTGTGTTGCATGGTACAATCACTAATTTTATAAAAGAAATCATCAAAAACCTTTAAAAGTAGTGTTCCTATTTTGCATTCATACCATCAATGACGGAGCCAACTGAGCAGTTCTTTCCCCATGTTCACCAACAGTTGATACTCTTATGTTAAAAACTTTGGCCACAAATCAAAACAACTCTGAGATTCCACCTCACACCAGTCAGATTGGCTAGGATAAAAGACTCAGGTGACAGCAGATGCTGGAGAGGTTTCGGAGAAATAGGAACACTCCTTCATTGCTGGTGGGATTGCAAACTGGTACAACCACTCTGGAAATCAGTGTGGCAGTTCCTCCGGAAATTGGACATAGTTCTACCAGAGGACCCAGCTATACCACTCCTGGGCATATACCCAGAAGATGCTCCGTCATGTAATAAGGACACATGCTCCACCATGTTCATAGCAGCCTTATTTATAAAAGCCAGAAACTGGAAACAACCCAGATGTCCCTCAACAGAGGAATGGATACAGAAAGTGTGGTACATCTACACAATGGAGTACTACTCAGCTATTAAAAACAATGAATTTATGAAATTCTTAGGGAAATGGATGGATCTGGAGAGTATCATCCTGAGTGAGGTAACCCAATCACAAAAGATCACACATGGTATGCATTCTCTGATAAGTGGTTATTAGCCCAGAAGTTTGGAATACAGGAAGAACGACCCACAAACCACAAGAAACTTAAGAAGAAGGAAGACCAAAAGGTGGACATCTCATTCCTTCTTAAAAAGGGGAACCAAACACCCACAGAAGGAGTGGCAGAGATTAACTATGGAGCAGAGACTGAAGGAAGGACAAGCATATAGCTATCTCCTGAGAGGCTCTGACAATACCTGACTAATACAGATATAGAGGCTCACAACCATTCATTCAACTGAGTACACTGTCCCCAATGATAGAGTAAGGTTCTATGAAGCTGAAGGGTTTGCAGCCCCTTAGGACGAACAACAATTACTAACTAGTACCCTCAGAGCTCCCAGGGACCCAACCACCAATCAAGGACTATACAGGGTGGGACTGAATGTTCTGGCACCATGTGTATAGTAGAGGATTGCAAATTCGATCATCAATGGGAGGAAAGGACCTCGGTCTTGTGAGGGTTTTGTGCCCCAATGTAGGGGAATGCCAGGGCCAATAAGTGGGAGAGGGTGGGGTGGCAGACATGGGGAGGGGGGAGGCAAAAGGAGTTTGTTCTTGTTGCTTTTGTTTGTTTGTTTGTTTTTTGGAGGGGAACCTGGGAAAGGGAAAATTTACATGTAAATAAAGAAAATACCTAATAAAAAATAACAGAGGGAGTATGAAGAGAATTAACTAACAGTAAAAAAAAAAAAAAAAAAAAAAAACCTTTGGCCATTGTACCAGGCACAGAGATGTTTTGGGCTTAGGACATTCTAACAGCAGTTGGACAGTGGTAACTCATTTTGTGCCCACCTGCATGCTGGGATTTCGTCTGGCTTGAAATCACGCGAGTCTCGTGCATGTTGTCACAAGTGCTGAGAGTTCACGTATAACTGCCCTGTTGTGTGGAGGAGGCACTGTTTCCCCGCACTCATCCATCCATCACAATCGTTTCTCCTCCTATTCTGCAGTGATGCTGGAGACTTGGGAGTAGAGGATATGATACAGATTTTCACTTTAAGGCTGGGCACTCTTCAGTTTCTTATTCTCTGCACCTTGGCTAGTTGTGGGACTCTGGTCATTCATTATCTACTGTAAAAATGAGCTCCTTGGGGACGGTTTGCAAGATGCACTTGTCTGTGGACTCGGGTTAAGTCATTAGGTGCTGTTTTAGTTCTATGTCCATTTGGCAGGGCAGTAGTTTAGGTTCTCTCCTAGGGCCTATGCTTTGTCTAGCCACAGGCTCTTGGCCCCAGTAATTGTATGAGTTCCACCTTGTGGAGCTGTCCTTAAACCAAGTAGAAAGTCATTGCCACTCCCAAGACTTCATGCTACTATTGTACCAGTAAACTTCCATATTCTCTCCTCTACCCTACCTTCATCCTCCATCCTTCTCATGGTTTAACTCTTCCCTTCTCATGCCTCCTGTCCCCATCCTATTTGTTTCTGTAGATCTGTACTATTTGACCTAGAATTATTGTTTCAAGTTCTACCCATTTATCTGGGAATGTAATGCATTTCCCTTTTTACTAACAGCTAACTAGTATTGAACTGGATATATGCACATTTTCAATATCTAGTAATCTATGATGGACACCTAGGATTATTAATTAGAATTTTCTTAGTTCTTTTCACACATATATGCAATGCACAATAACTGTTCCTACTCTGCCACTCCATCTCATCGACCTTTTTTTTTTTCTATAAATCTTTGTGTGTCGAATTCATATCATTCAATTTATTTGTGATCCACCGAGATTAACCATGGGTGTTTGTATGACTATGGGTTTGGAGTTATCCACTAGATTCTGGTGGGCCGATGGGCTCAGTAGTGAGCCTAAAATTAAAAAAAAAAAAAATGGTTCTCTGTCTGAGAATCTGTCAATAGGCAATAGTTTATAAATAAAGAGTAAGAAAAGTGTAGTGGTCTTCTCTGTCAACTTTGATTTTAGACAACATCACAGAAATTAAGGTTTGTTACTCAATGTTAGGATTTGAGAAAAACAGCAAGTCTAGAGTTGGGCTGGCATTCTGGCTACTCGCTGAACTTCTATGGCTTACAATCAAAATGATCTCACTTCACACAGCACAAGAAATCTTATATTCATGAAGGGAAGGGTTCTTTTTCTTTGTGTCCTGTTTTGAATTTAAGGGAATGACAGTTAATTTGTCCTTCAACTCAGTGGACAGAACATTAGTTTGGATCATGCATCAAGACACAAGAGTTAGGCATCCTTAGCACTTGAAACTACAATTTTGGATGCTTGAGGATAAGTTACTTTGGGTTTGTGAGTTAATTCACACTCAAACAATTTTTTTTGTTCCAAATATACATATAGGCATACTGCACTAAATGTCCATGCATCTTTGTCATGAGTCTCCTTCTTAGTTCCTTTGGGGGTGAGAGGCACTCTGTGACTTATGAATAACAGGTTACTGTTTTGCCTTATTGCTTAATGTAGTGAAATAAAGCAGACAAAGCTCAAAAAAAAAAAAAAAGAGTAAGGCTGCAAGGATCTATGGAGCTGAAGGGTTTGCAGCCCCTTAGGACGAACAACAATATGAACTAACTAGTACCCTCAGAGCTCCCAGGGACCCAACCACCAATCAAGGACTATACAAGGTAGGACTGAATGTTCTGGGAGCATGTGTATAGTAGAGGATTGCAAATTTGATCTTCAGTAGGAGGGATAGACCTCGGCCTTGTGAAGGTTCTGTGCCCCAGTGTAGGGGAATGCCAGGGCCAATAAGTGAGAGAGGGTGGGGTGGCAGGCATGGGGAGTGGGGAGGCAACAGGGGTTTGTTCTTGTTGTTTTTGTTTGATTGTTTGTGTGTTTTTTGGAGGGGAAACTGGGAAAGGAGAAATTTACATGTAAATAAAGAAAATATCTAATAAAAAATGTTAGCACAGAAAAAAAAAAAAAGAGTAAGGCTGCATGAACCCTTCCCACTTTTTGGAGTGACTAGTCATAGGGCCATCTTGTGCTGGACAGTACAAGTCATTCCAGCTGTCATGAGTTAATGACTGTAGTGGTTGTATCCAATCTACACAATGGTTTCTCCCAGCCCTTTGCCTTGTTCTCTGGCACTTACCTACTTTCTGCCACAACTTCTACAATGTCCCTGAACCTTGGAAGGTATGATATAAATAAATACCTCTGTTACGACTGGGCAGACACTGTCACTCACTTGTCACATTCTGAGCAGATATAAGTCTCTGAATTCACTGCCATTCATGGTCACTGAAGTCTACAAATTTTTGTATATGTTAGAATATATTTAGATATACACTTTCCAACTATTTTCTCTCAGTCTATATTCCTTTTCCTGTATCTTACACAGAGTGCAAATGTTTATTTTATATGAAATGCAGAATATGACTTGCTTTCCTGGGTCGTCGCCATTGGTGCTCTCCCTAAAGCATCATCTTCAAACCCTAGGCCATCAAGATTTTCTTTTATGTTGTCTTTACATAGATCTATGACTATGAAGTTTTTGAATTTCACAGGTGTTTACTCTGAGTTGCCTTTTATTTTCTCATTTGTTTTTTGTACCTGTGTTTTATGTATGCAGTTTGTTTTATTTGTTTTATGGCCACTGGTTCATTATTTATGTTTAAGAATAAGACATTTATGCCTGGCTTTGTGTAATCTCATAGTAAAGCAAACATCGTTTTAGTTGAGGCATTCGCAAATGGTAGGACTTCTAGGTCCTCCTTTGACAAATAAGCTTCCTCTTTCCTTCCAGAAGCAGAGCTTGACCTCTGGTGTCCAGGAGCTGACACAAAGGGAGTTTGTCTGGGTAAGAAGGGCTCTTCAGTTTACAGATTATCTCTGTCTCACGGTGTCTATCATTTGAACCAAGACTTGTTTTCCTGTCAAATGAGGGTTTTTTTTTGTTTTTTTTTGTTTTTGTTTTTTTTTTTTTTTTTTTTTTTTTTTTTTGTTTTTTTTTTTTTTTTTTGAGTATAGAACCAAGATTTGGTTTTCTGTTTTCCTGTGAAACGAGGTCTCTGAACATAGAATCTCTAGAGTTCAATTTATTCAGAAGATATACCATGCAGCTTTTCTGTGAAAGAGGAAATGCAAAAGACTCAGGACTCTCAAACCTAATAGCCTTTTCCCCAGACAATGTCTGGGTTTTGGCCTTTACCTGATTGGGTTGTTTACATCATCTTCTTAGAATTCCTCTGTCACCAACACCCCACGTTCTACTCTCTGATTCTTTTCGTCCTGTCCTGTTGCAGATGAGAAGTGCAAGTGTCTCCTCTTTAATCAGCTGTAGAAACAGATCCTGTCTCTTTATGCTTTGGTATCTTTACCTCTCAGTGATAAAATTAGAAGTCAGAGAAGTATTTCATTCATTTTGCATGTATTCCAAGTGTTGAAATATGAATGGAATAATTCCATTTTAGTTTCAAACTGAGTATCTACTATGATGTATATGGAGATAAAGAAAAAATAGCTGGATAAACTAATATGCTACAAATGTTAGTCACTGAACTCCATTTTTGTGGGAAGAAACAATAAGTTAAACCTGTAACAATTGAAGTTGGTGGTTAATACTATGAAGAAACAATAGATAAGAGAGAAAAATAAAGCAAATGGACTTTTAAAACAGGTTGTCCAAGGAAGGCATCTTCCTTGAATTTCTGCATTTAATATTTTCTTAACATGGAAGCAGATCAATTACTGAAAACAAAAAGCCACCCAGGAACAAGAACAGAACGTGAAATGGTAAGTAGGAGTCATCATAATTATCTCGCCAGCCGCTTCTCTCCACCTATCTTCCTGCCTGTAGAGAACTGCAGAAATAAAGTTGTTTAATGAATCTGAGGTTTAAATACCCTTTGGAAATTTAAATTGCTATTGAAAATTGTGTGTAATGCAGTTACATTTCTTTGCTTATGGAGTAGGAGGAGAGAGGGAAAGGAACCTGAGGCTAGTGGAAACAGATTACACCTCACCTACAGAGCATAGATTAAAATAATGTATTTTATTGTGACACTCCCTTCAGAATTCAAGCTAAATTTCATTTACTTTTTCTATTTAAGTAATAACCTCGGGGCTCTTTTTAAAAAATCATTATCAGAAGATAACCTACTTCATCATTGATATAGTTTCTTCCTATGACAGTATCATTGACAACATAGCATGTTGGCAATATCACCCTTTTATAGTCTCAAAAATGATAAAACATAAAAGAGTTCCGAAATGCAATTTCCTCATAAAAATAGTCAGGATGGATTTTTGTTGTTGTTGTTTTCTTGCTTTGTTTTATTGAAAGAGAAACACTATCAAATACATACAAGCACCTTGCTTTGAAAATGAAAACTCAAGTTCATAATGTATTTTTTAATATCTTACAGTTATTTATTATGTAAAAGTAGTTTCATTTAAAGGAGCTGTCCAGTGTCAGGACTTTCACTGAACATAAACATTTGAAATGTAACTATTGGAAATTTTGAGGAATATTGTAAAAGTCTTCTAAATCATTATATTTTCCATGCTGAAGAAGGTTGCTTTTTTTCAACATAATATTTTTCATTGATTCCTTGGGAATTTCATATCATGCATTCCAATCACCTTCACTTCTGAGTCCTTCTGTGTCATTCATCCACCCTTGTGACCTTTCCTCCAAAACTCAAAAAAAAAATTAACAATAGATAAGTCCAATTGTGTTATCTGTATAGTCACGGAAACAATGTACTCCGTGTATATGATATCTCTGGTCAAACTTTCAGTGTCCTGCCCTTTAAACAGAAATGTGGACTTCCCCCACGCCCCCACACCTCCACCAGAAGTCATCACGTGTGAAGAGCTACAATGCAGCATCCTTTTCAGACTTTAAAAGAGATTTCTTCAAGGGCTTCCTGTTTAGGCTGTTCCTCTATTATGGGGTGAGGGATGGAGGTAGGTGTTGTCACAATTCATGTCCATCTTTTGTAACTGGGTACCTGCAGTTATTGATATCACTGCAAAAATATCTTCCTTAGAAGTGTGCTTTAAAATTAAGGAATAGTTTTTATTTGAGGATTAAGTTGGAGCAAGATATGATTGTGAATTTGTACATATAATGTCGGGTACAAAATACAACCCCCCTTTTTCCCCTTTGTTCTTACTCAACCTGGTTTTTATGTTCCACCTGGAAGTAGTCATTAGTATACCTTGTGGAGCCATCAATGGGTTTATCTACCAAGGAACTGGAATATATGGCCATGCCTGCCCTTATACCAAATATTTAGCACATAATTCAGTTATTTATAACTCTTGTTGTTATGGCGTCTGGGTCTTTATTATTACTATACAAGTAATTTCCGGGCTGCAGAGATGGCTCAGTGGTTAAGAACACTGACTGCTCTTCAGAAGGTCCTGAGTTCAAATCCCAGCAACCACATCGTGGCTCACAACCGTCCATAATGAGATCTGATGCCCTCTTCTGGGGTGTCAGAAGATAGCTACAGTGTACTCAGATCTAATGAATAAATAAATAAATAAATAAATAAATATTAAAAAAAAAGAATGTATTTAGAGGCTTAGAATCCATCTCCAGTTAGTGCATGTCACCAAAATTTACTTTAATGTTTTTCTATTACCATCATATATACCAACATATGGTGTATACTAATGTTTTGATCACAAATTCTAGGGGAAAGAAGTGCATATAAAAATACTCAGCGTAATGGCAATATTGATGGATAATCTCTTAGTTACTGTCCTATTACTGTGAAGAGACACCATGACCGAGGCAATTCTCATGAGAGAAAGTACTTCATTGTGGCTTGCTTACAGTTTCTGAGGCTTAGTCCATTATAATCCAGGGAGGACCATGGCAGCGTGCAGGCAGGTGCTGAAGCAGTAGCTAAAGAGTTCCACACCTTGATCCATGGCAGAGACAGACCATACCTGGCATGGGCTTTTGAAACACCAAAATCTGTCTTCAGTGACATACTCCCTCCAACAAGGCCACATCTCCTAAATCCTATAATCCTTTCAAAGTGTGCCAGTCATTGCTGAATAAGCACTCAGTTATATGAATATTCAGTTATATGGGGAAAGCATTCTTGTTCAAACCACCACAGATAATAATATTGGAATACCCTCATTTTATGGTTTGTATCAACTTTGTTACTACATTAAATCTTATTTCTTTGTATGTTATTGGCATTTAGTATAGCTTTGATTTTGAGGCTGTTAATCCCTCTATTCTCTAACTTATGTGTTTGCTGTTTAGACATTTTGTCCGTTTGAGAACCTTCTTTTAGTTTCTCTTCATAGGAGAATTTATTTTTACAATGATTTCACTGCAAATATTTTTTCTGTCTGTCACTATACTATGAATTTTCTTGTGCTCTTCAATTTAAATTTGTAGTTAAAAGTTATCAAAAAAACTTATTTTTGCTTCTTTTTCTCTTAGAGAGTTCCTGTGTTGTGTGTGTTTTTAATGTCTTCTGAGAATAGATCTGTACCATAATACTCAGATAGGATATTTAAAATGGACATTTGAAACAATCTACCAGAAACAATTCTACTCTTTGTAGAATTTTAAACTCCTATGTTCATATCCCAAGTTGTCTTTTTCTGATACTAAATACTATAGAACTATACTATTTTCTTCTAATGACTTTATAGTTTCTAGTATATGTCGTTGATTCCTATTAAGTTGACTTTTCCTGAACTTTGGGCTTAGGATAGGGCCTTATGTACTGGACAAGCATCAACTACTTAGATACTTGACCTCCAAATTTTTGTTTTACTTTCCAGATGATATGAAGGGCAAATTATAACATTTGACTTAAGAGAAGTCTGCAAAGTTATTGTAGCAAATTGGAGGCAAGCATATAAAAGTAAAATGTAATCATTAATTTAAACGTGCAAATGAGATGTTGAAAGTTGAATAGTATTCTGGGTAGATATAAAGAGTTTGTGATTCTCTACCTAGTTTTTCTTTTCTTTTAGCATTATGTCTTCAAGGTTTGTTCTTGTTTCTTCCCAGTGTGAAAGAAATAGATTTAAGTATAAAGAAGATAAGGAATTTTTTCTTTCTTTTTTTGAGGCAGGTTTTCTCTGTGTAGCCCTGGCTGTCCTGGAACTCACTCTGTAGACCAGGCTGGACTCAAACTCAGAAGTCCACCTGCCGCTGCCTCCCAAGTGCTGGGATTGAAGGCATGTGCCACCACTGCCGGCAAGATATGGAATTTTAAAGACACAAATTTCAAGTTTCTAGTTTTAATTCTTAACAACTTTAATATATACCTTGACTTACAACAAATTATTTGTTCTTAATTATTTCAAGCTTACCAATTTTCTTCTTTCCTACCTTTCACTATAATATTGGAATATTATGCCTAAGGCAAGACTGTTACTATTTCTCCAGTGTTTGATCATTTATTCTCTATAGTCAATGGAACTTCATCCACATCTGTGTGAATATGTACCTTATCTTATTTGTTATATGACTGTTTTTCCTTGCTACGTTATTGCTCCACTCTCTTCAGTAAGATTAACCTTTCCATCAGAGAACCTATGTGTGTTTATTGTATTGCCTACCTTCTACAAAGCAAAGACACAAGCCCACACTACACTATTCTTGCTTTCATTCTCTCCCTCTATACATATTTATCTCCTGGGTTGCCACAACAGTACAGATCATGTTACTGTTATGTCAGAAGTCAGAAATCTTACTCTGAAGTAAAATGTTTCTGAATAAACACACTTCCTGGAATTAACTTTATAGTCCTTAAATTATGAAGACTGTTGTTCACCTCTGAGGTTCTTCTTCAAAATTTGATTCTGCTGATCAGATCCCTGTGTGATGAACAGTGTTCTCACTCTCCTTAAATCTTCCCTGGATCTCTGACTCTGCCACTGTAACTTTTAATGGCTGTCTTTTCCTCAGCTTGTTTTGTTATTATTTATTTATTTATTTATTTATTATTTAGGTTTCTGGATGTGTACTTTCTGTGTACCCTCCACTCTAACTTTATTAAAATGTATTTTGGGAAAATTTGCAAAAGCTGGAAAATTATAAACCATTCAATTATTCTGTCTTCTTCCTCTTTTGAGGGTAAATCAAGTGAATACAGTAATATGCTCATTATAAGTGTTTTATATATTTCCCTTTCTGATGGATATGTGGGTTTTCAGGTAAGTTATAAGAAATTTTCTTTTCAAACAGCATTTTGAGAGCAATACATGCTATCATATTAATTAATAGTCCCCATGTCATGATTGCATTAATTTCCCACGCAGATGCTTGTGGTTGAATGAACATAAAACTACACATTGACAACTGAAAGTTTTGAACATTCAGTTCCATTGCAAAAGTCTCCATTTCCTCCCTCAAAGTATCATACTAGCACATTCTAGAAATTAAAAATGTGCAACAGATGAGCTCATAGTTAAAACCAGCTGTCCTCTCAAAGCCATAAAAAGATGTTTTTATGATGAAAAAATATAGAAAGCTTTTGTGACATACATAGTATTGAATGCTAATTTTTAGGTGTTTTTCATCTGCAGCTATTTAATTTATCACTGTTTGCATGGTAGTTGTGTGTGAAGAGCCACAGAGATGAAAAATCTTTCTGCGATCAGTTTTGCAGTGAGGCTAAATTTATGGAAAAATAAAGTTTATAAAAAATTCTCATCATTTGTGAAGTCCACAACGTAATAAGCTCAAGAAATTTTAGCATACAATACAGTTTTGTGTTGAAAATAGAAGCCAGAAGGTCTAATACATTACTATTTTGGCAACATTAGGGATTTGGTTCCTTTTACTTTTGTTTGTTTTCTTATAGATAATCCCAAAGACCCACTAAATGCACCTCTATAATCCCTTACTCCAGTTCAAGGTATTGGCTTTGCACTGTTTATTCTTTTCTCATCTGTACGTTGATAAAATCATGAAGGGTACAACTCCCAATGATGCTTTACTATCCTTCAATGCCATAGAGGTGCAAAGAATTTCAGACTTCTCATCTAGAATCTCAATCAAATGTTCAACGAATTAAACTATCAACAAAACAATAAGATGAATAAAAGTACTTTTTCTATGCCTGTCCTTTTTTGAATGAAATAACAATTGTTATCCTGAATTGCATTTTTTATACTTGTCTTTAAAAAAAAATGAACAAGAAGAAGAAAAAGAAGAATAAGCAGAAGTAGGAAGAAGGAAGGAGGAGGAAGAGGAAGAGGAGGAGAAGCAGAAGAAACAGAAGAAGCAGAAGGAGCAGAAGAAGCAGGAGAAGAAGGAACAGAAGAGCAGGAGAAGAAGCAGAAGGAGCAGAAACAGAAGGAGCAGAAGAGGCAGAAGAAGCAGGAGCAGAAACAGGAGTAGGATGATGACGAGGAGGAGGAGAAGAAGGAGGAGGAGGAGGAGGAGGAGGAGGAGGACAAGAAGAAGAAGAAGAAGAAGAAGAAGAAGAAGAAGAAGAAGAAGAAGAAGAAGAAAGAAGAAAGAAGAAAGAAGAAGAGTAGTTTTATGCCTGAGTTGCCTGTGAATCACACAGCTTTCAGATGCAATATTAGAATTTCTTCTCCTTTTAGCAAATATATGAACCTTTAACCTGGGAAAGACAATATGCCAGGCAGGTTTCCAGAGGACAAGTGAATTTGTTGTCAGTTTTATCAGATCACCCAATGGTAACTCCAAATAATTTAAAAGAGAAGCAAGGGGAAACTTTTCACTTAAGAACTTTTCACAGGCATAGTGCTAGAATTCCTACTTGCTTGTCTGACTTCTTTTTTTATTAGATATTTTCTTTACATTTCAAATGATATCCCCTTTCCTAGTTTCCCCTCATAATTCCTCTGTTCCCTCTCCCCTCCCCCTGCTCACCATCCCACCCTCCCCCACTTCCTGGCCCTGGCATTCCCTTACACTGGGGCATAGAACCTTCACAGGGCCAAGGGCCTCTCCTCCCACTGATGACCAATTCATCCTCTGCAACACGTGTAGCTGGAGTCATTAGTCCTACCATGTGCACTCTTTGGTTGGTGGTTTAGTCCCTGGGCTTAGTTCGTAATGTTGTTCGTCCTAATGGGCTGCAAACCCTTCAGCTCCTTGGGTCCTTTCTCTAGCGACTTCACTGGGGACCCGGTACTCAGTCCAATGGATGGCTGTGAGCCTCTACTTCTGTATTAGGTGGGTCCTGTAATACCTCTCAGGAGATAGCTATATCAGGCTCCTGTCAGCCAGCACTTGCTGGCATCTACAATAGTGTCTGGATTTGACGATCGAATATGGGAAGGATTCCTAGGTGGAGCAGTTTCTGCATTGTCCTTCCTTCAGTCTCTGCTCCACACTTTGTTTCTGCAACTCCTTCCATGGGTATTTTGTTCCCCCTTCTAAGAAGGAATGAAGTATCTACACTTTGGACTTCCTTCTTCTTGAGTTTCTTTTGGTTTATAGATTGTGTCTTGGGTATTCTGAGCTTCTGGCCTAATATCCACTTACCAGAGAGTACATATGATGTATGTTCTTTTGTGATTGGGTTACCTCACTCAGGATGATATTCTTGAATTCCATCCATTTACCTAAAAGTTTCATAAATTCATTATTTTTAATAGCATATTAGTACTCCATTGTGTAAATATACCACATTTTCTGTATCCATTCCTCTCTTGAGGGACATCTGGGTTGTTTCCAGTTTCTGGCTATTATAAATAAGGTTGTTATGAACATAGTGGGGCATGTGTCCTTATTACATGTTAGAGCATCTTCTGGGTATATGCCCAGGAGTGGTATAGCTGGGTCCTCTGGTAGTACTATGTCTAATTTCCTAAGGAATTGCCAAACTGATTTCCAGAGTGGTTGTACTAACTTGCAACTCCACCAGCAATGAAGGAGTGTTCCTCTTCTCCACATCCTCACCAGCATTGGCTGTCACCTGAGTTTTTGATCTTAGTCATTCTGACTAGTGTGAGGTAGAATCTCAGGGTTGTTTTGATTTGCATTTTCCTGATGACTAAGGATGTTTAACAGTTCTTTAGATGCTTCTCAGCTACTCAGTATTCCTCAGTTGAGAATTCTTTGTTTAGCTCTGTACCCCATTTTTAATAGGGTTCTCTGGAATCTAGTCAGTGACTTTCCTCTACACAAAGGATAAACAGGCTGAGAAAGAAATCAGGGAAACAACACCCTTCACAATAGTCATAAATAATATCAATTACCTTGGTGTGACTCTAACTAAGCAAGGGAAAGATCTGTATGACAAGAACTTGAAGTCTCTGAAGAAAGAAATTGAAGGAGATCTCAGAAGATGGAAAAATCTCCCATGCTCATGGATTGGCAGAATAAATATAGTAAAAATGTCCATCTTGCTGAAAGCAAGATTCAATGCAATCCACATCAAAATTCCAACTCAATTCTTCACAGACTTAGAAAGAGCAATTTGGAAATTCATCTGGAATAACAAAAAACCTAGGATAGCAAAAACTATTCTCAACAATAAAAGAACTTCTGGTGGAATCACCATCCCTGACCTTAAGCTGTTGTACAGAGCAATTGTGATAAAAACTGCATGGTATTGGTACAGTGACAGGCAAATGGATCAATGGAATAGAATTGATGACCCAGAACTGAATCTATACACCTATAGTCACTTGATCTTTGACAAAGGAGCTAAAACCATCCAGTGGAAAAAAGACAACATTTTCAACAAATGGTGCTGGCTCAACTGGCAGTTAGCATGTAGAAGAATGCAAATCGATTCACTCCTATCTCCCTGTACAAAGCTTAACTCCAAGTGGATCAAGGACCTGCACATAAAACCAGATACACCGAAACTAATAGAAAAGAAAGTGGGGGAAGAGCCTCAAGGACATGGGCACAGAAGAAAATTTCCTGAACAGAACACCAATAGCTTATGCTCTAAGATCAAGAATTGACGAATGGAACTTCATAAAATTTCAAAGCTTCTGTAAGACAAAGGACATTGACAATAGGACAAAATGGCAACCAACAGATTGAGAAAAGATCTTCATCTGACTTCTTACAGATTTGATCTAAACCACAAACTCAGTCTTAGCTTTCACTGGTTATATTTAAATAAGTCCTCATTATATATGTAAGATTAGACTGCTTGTACTTTTATCTTAATTATTCTCACAAAAGAGAGGTCTAACAATTATTACATGGCTAAAAATAACTCAGATCTTGTACATTTGCATTGGCTTTTTAAGTGTAAAGATGTAATTTCCCAGTAGGGCATTAGATTAAGGATTCAGAGGGATGATGTTTTTCTAATTACAAATACATAAATATATACTGCTGTTACTTCAAGACCAAAAATTGGCTCATTTTCAACATGGGAGCACTTAACATAATTAGTCTTACATTAGTTTTGTGAGTGAAAATTAGTATTTTAACCACAGTATTATGCTAATATGTTTATAATTTACATTTATACTTTGTGGTGTTAGCTATAAATACTACTTTTATAAAAATAGTTGCAAAAGTTAGCTGAGATTCAGTGGTAAACAGGCAGGCAGTTTTCCTACCCCTCCTCATTCTGAAGCAATTTCACTAAGTATAATTTTAATGTTAATATTGCAAACTACCACTGTCTATGTGTTATGATTGTGTTCATGAAAAGCTACACACATTTCTTCACCTGGAATGAAATTTTGTTGCCTCAGGAAGAGTATGAATTAATGAAGAGTGAGAGGATTCTCACTCCATAAATGCTGTCCGGGGTTTATAATCACACTATGTTTTTATTTACTTCATCTTAACATAGGCATTTTAGGTCCTGTTGCCATTTTTAAAGCATTCACAAGGGCTTTATTTTGGATCTTCACAGGGCAAGTGTGGCCCGCCTGTTGCACGACTACATACCACCTTCTTATCAGAGGTGTCTTGAATGTGCTCAAGTGTACTGATCTGCTGGATCCTCTGGCCAACTTTCAGTCTGAAATTTCTCTTTGTTAGCATCCTATCTTTGATCAAACCTCAACCCCTCTTTCTTGAATCCCATTTTTGTTTGAGTTAAAATGTCTTCCTTGGGGCTAGAGTAATGGTTGAAGAGTTAAGAGCAGTGGATGTTCTTCCAGAGGACCTGGATTCACTGCTCAGCCTCCACAGTAGAGTTTGCAATCATCCCTTACTCCAGGCATCTGATGCCCTCTTTTGTCCTTCATGGGCACACATATGGTACACAGGCATGCACAAACGCAAAGGCACTCAAACACATAAAATAAAAATAAATATATCATTTTCAATGTTTTCCTAGGTACTTAAAGAAAAATCACAAAACATACATTTTCTAAATTCCTACCTATCTCCGATACCCTTATGTTGATGTTATGTTTCACTGACAGGCCGTTCTCAGGAGAAGTCAGCATTCAATGTCATCTTCTGGAACTGTTGAGGATGATCTCTCACAATCTCTGACTTTAGAGCTGCTAGCAAGAAGTCAGAGGCTACTAGACTTTTACTATAGGTTGAGGATGAGCCTGCTATACCTTAAGAAGATTTTTCTTGGCCCATGTTCTGAAATTAAGCAAGGTGTAGTTTGGTGTGAGCATTTGATTTTGTCTTTTTGTTTTTTGTTTTTTGTTTTTTTTGGGGTTTTTTTTGCATCTTCTTAAATGAATATTTTCTTTATTTACATTTCAAATGTTATCCCCTTTTCTGGTTACCCCTCCCTTACCAGAAACCCCCTTCCTCCCTCCCTCCCAATGCTTCTATGAGGCTGTTCCTCCACCCACACATCCACTCCCACTTCCTCAGCCCCAATTCCCCTACACGGGGGCATCTATCAAGCCTTCATAGGAATATGGACATCTCCTCCCATTGATGCCTGATAGGGTCATCCTCTGCTACATATGCAGCTGGAGCCATGTGTACTCCTTGTTTATGGCTTAGTCCCTGGGAGCTCTGGGGGGGTGGTCTGGTTGGATGATATTGTTGTTCTTCCTATGGGGTTGCAAACCCCTTCAACTTCTTCAGTCCTTTCTCTAACTCCTCTATTGGGGACTCAGGCTCAGTCCAATGGTTGGCTGCTAACATCTGCCTCTGTATTTGTAAGGCTCTGGCAGGGCCTCTCAGGAGACAGCCATATCAGGCTCCTTTCAACATGCACTTCTTGGCATCCACAATAGTGTCTGGGTTTGGTGACTGTATATGGGATGAATCTCCAGGTAGAATGGTCTCTGGATGGACTTTCCTTGAGTCTCTGCTCTACATTTAATTTCCATATTTGCTCCTGTGAGTATTTTGTTCTCCTTCTAAGAAGGACCAAAGCACTCACACTTTGGTCTTCCTTCTTCTTGAGCTTCATGTGGTCTGTGAATTGTATCTTGGGTATTTGGAGCTTTTGGGATAATATCCACTTATCAGTGAGTACCATGTATGTTCCTTTGTGTGTTCATTGTGTTCTTTTACCTCACTCAGGATGATATTTTCTAGTTCCATCCATTTGCCTAAGAATTTAATGTATTCATTTTTAATAGCTGAGTAGTACTCCACTGTGTAAATGTACCACATTTTGTATATCCATTCCTCTGTTGAAGGACATCTGGGTTCTTTCCAGCTACTAGCTATTATAAATAAGGCTGTTATGAACATAGTGGAGCATGTGTTCTTATTACATGTTGGAGTATATTCTAGGTATATGCCCAGACGTGGTATTGCAAGGTCCTCCAATTATACTATGTCCAATTTTCTAAAGAACTATGAAACTGATTTCCAGAGTGGCTGTAGCAGCTTATATCCCACCAACAATGGAAGAGTGTTCCTTTTTCTCCACATCTTCACCAGCATCTGCTGTCACCTGAGTTTAGCCATTCTGACTGGTGTGAGGTGGAATCTCAGGGTTGTTTTGATTTGCATTTCCCTGATGAATAAGGATGTTGAACATTTCTTTAGGTGCTTCTTGGCCACTTGATATTCCTCAATTGAGAATTCTTTGTTAAGCTCTGTACCCCATTTTTAATAGGGTTACTTAATTCTTGAGAGTCTAACTTCTTGAGTTCTTTGTATATATGGGATATTAGCCCTCTATTGGATGTAAGATTGGTAAAGATCTTTTCCCAATCTGTTGGTTGCCATTTTGTTCTATTGACAGTGTCCTTTGTCTTACAGAAGCTTTGCAATTTTATCAGGTTCCATTTGTCAATTTTTGATCTTAGAACATAAACCATTGGTGTTCTGTTCAGGAAATTTTTGACTATGCCCATGTGTTTGAGCCTCTTCCCCACTTTCTCCTCTATAAGTTTCAGTGAATCTGGTTTTATGTGCAGGTCCTTCATCCACTTTGACTTGAGCTTTGTACAAGGAGATAAGAATGAGTCAATTTGCATTTTTCTACATGCTGACTGCCAGTAGAACCAGCTCCATTTGTTAAAAATGCAGTCTTTTTTCCACTATATGGTTTTAGCTTCTCAAATATCAAGTGAACATGTGTGTGCGGGTTCATTTCTGACTCTTCAATTCTATTCCACTGATCTTTCTACCAATACCATGCAGTTTTTATCACAATTTCTCTGTAATACAGCTTGAGGTCAGGGCTGGTGATTCTCCAACAAGTTCTTTTATTGTTGAGAATAGTTTTCACTCTCCTGGGATTTTTGTTATTCCAGATGAATTTTCAAATTGCTCTTTCTAACTCTATGAAGAATTGACTTAGAATTTTGATAGGGATTGCATTGAATCTGTATATTGTTTTCCTCAAGATGGCCATTTTTACTATATTAATCCTTCCAATTCATGAACATGGGAGATCTTTCCATCTTCTGAGATCTTCGATTTCTTTCTTCAGAGACTTGAAGTTCTTGTCATACAGATCGTTCACTTGCTTGGTTAGAGTCACACCAAGGTATGTAATATTATTTGTCACTATTGTGAGGGGTGTTGTTTCCCTAATTTCTTTCTCAGCCCTTTTTTCTTTGAGTAAAAGAAGGCTACTGAAAAGACTACAACTATTCTACACACTCCTATATTCAGCCTCAGTAGAATTAATTCTCATAACTAGCATATTCATATTCCTTTGTCATTTTTCTTCCCTTTTGTGATGACAGGTAGAGTATGAATATGTGTGACTATGTTAGTTCACTCATAATTTAAACCATATTATGAACTGAAATTTGCAAGCAACAGCAGTTTATTTACACATTTGGTTGGCTGGGCTGGAATGTTCAAGATCAGGGAGTAGACAGATGCAGTACCTTGTGGGGACCAATTTCTTGCTTATGGATAGCAACTTCCTTCTGTCTCTCACATGGTGGAAGGGCTTCCTAACACTTTTATAAGGCCCTACCACCACCTGTAATATAACACTTGGGGTCAGGATTTCAACATAAAAATTCTTTGGGTGTCACATACATATTGTCCATGGTAGTGAAATTCAAGTATTGATCTTGCTATCTCTTTTCTTTTTCTTTCTTTCTTTCTTTTTTTTTGTGTATGTTGTAGCCATTTCTTTTTTTTATTAGATATTTTCTTTATTTACATGTAAATTTCTCTTTTCCCAGTTTCCCCTCCAAAAAACAAGCAAGCAAACAAACAAACAAACAAACAAAAACAACAAGAACAAACCCTTGTTGCCTCCCCCCTCCCCATGCCTGCCACTCCACCATCTCTCACTTATTGGCTCTGGCATTCCCCTACACTGGGGCACAAAACCTTCACAAGACTGAGGTCCATTCCTCCTATTGATGATTAAATTTGCAATCCTCTACTATACACATGCTACTAAAACAATCAGTCCCACCATGTATAGCCCTTGGTTGGTAATTGGGTCCCTGGGAGCTCTGAGAGTACTAGTTAGTTCATCTTGTTGTTTGTCCTAAGGGGCTGCAAACCCTTCAGCTCCATAAATCTTTTCTCTAACTCTTTCATTGGGGACTGTGTACTCAGTTCAATGAATGGCTGTGAGCCTCTACATCTGTATTGGTCAGGTATTGGCAGAGCCTCTCAGGAGATAGCTATATTTAGGCTGGCTTGTCCTTCCTTCAGTCTCTGCTCCATAGTTAACCTCTGCCACTCCTTCCGTGGGTATTTGGTTCCCCCTTTTAAGAAGGAATGAAATGTCCACATTTTGGTCTTCCTTCTTCTTAAGTTTCTTGTGGTTTGTGGGTTGTTCTTCCTGTATTCCAAACTTCTGGACTAATAACCACTTATCAGAGAATGCATACCATGTGTGTTTTTTTGTGTTACCTCACTCAGGATGATAATCTCCAGATCCATCCATTTCTTACAAAAATTTAATTCCATTGTTTTGGTCATCATTAACTGGGAAATTAATTTTATTTTCCTTTTTTCGTTCTGTACTTAAATTGACTTTATTTGTATTTTTGCAGTTGTAATTTAAAATTATTTATTAAATTATCCTTTAAGATGATATTTTTATGTATGAAGTATGGAGTTTTGAGTTGCCAATGATATCTGTTATAATTTGCTATTTTTTTGTGTTAGTTTACTCTCATATTCATGTATAGGTTGGGATGCCATTAAACACTGAAGTCTTGCTAGGCTTGGTGCATTAAACATTTTAGTTTTGTACAATCCTGTAGACTGGAAGCCGTAAGTCAGGTTCCTGGTATGGACAGGCTTTGGTGAGGCCTCTCTTGCTGATTTGAAGATGGCTGTCTTCTGACTGTAGCTTCAAGAGCTAGAAAAGTGGTCAAGGAGGAGAGAGAGGCAGGGAAGAAGGAAAGTTCCTCCATGTAAGCAAAGCAATTTCCTAGCAGCTGGACTCCTCCTCTGATTTTTGTATAACTTTGATTACCTCATTAGCATCCTTTTTCTGAGTGCATGATGAAAATTAGTGTGGCAACAAAATAGGTGTAGGAAAGACATGGGGGATGCATAGCAGCATGCTACCTTTGTTTTCTGTTTCCCCTTGTATTTGTTCTATTCTTCTGCTCCAGTGTTTACTGGACATACGAGGGATGGAACACATTCATAGGAGTAGATTGTTCTAGTTCCTCTGCTGTTACATGGCTATGCTGAAATGACTACCCTGAGCACAGGGAGTATAGGGATGACTACCCTGAGCACAGGGAGTATAGGGATGACTACAGTGAGCACAGGGAGTATAGGGAGGACTACCCTGAGCACAGGGAGTGCAGGGATGACTACACTGAGCACAGGGAGTGCAGGAATGAATACACTGAGCACTGGTAGTATATGTGTGGAAGGGTGTTCAGACAGGCAGTGGCACTGCCAGTTGCTCTTTCTTTTTTTCCAGTTGTGGAGGAATAAGAGAAAAGAGAACATTTTCATTGAAAAGAAAATAGCATACACTTTTAGTCCTAAACTACTGGCTCCCCCTTCTTGAGACAATCCACTCTTTTACTTTAATTCTTTTTATTGTATTCTTACAGAAGCGGACACAGAAGCTGGCTTTTCAGGATCACTCACAGATAGGAGGAAGGAAAATGTATCTGTGTCTAGCTGGTCGTGCAGAAACATTTGAAAAATTTCTTGACACCCTTATTAAATCTTTTCATTATATAAACAAGTTAATACCAACCTGTGGTATTTTGAATGGAATTGCTTGTAGGTTATTCTGGTGAATACTGTGGTCAAGCCTTGCAGCAAAAAAAACAAACCAAAATAAAACAAAAAAGCAAGCAAGCAAGCAAACAAACAAACAAAACCAAAATCAGGCTTCTTGCCATTTGCAGAACATATCTCATATATCAGGAAGAATTTTCAGAATCTAAGAATATATATAACACATTTCACTCTATTAACTTATATTAGGAAATTGAACCTATGACTTGCTTCAGGTGAAACAGTTATCAACCACCAAACAAAGACACAGTTGGCAGTTATCTTTTGAGTTATCTTTTGGACTGTTGGACAAAAAATAAGACAAAAATAGTTGAAACTTAAAATTTCAATTGCTTAATGATCACTAATATCCAAATATTACTCAGAGTAAATTTATTACTATGTATGAAAAGGGGCTAAATAGAATGGAATACAATTTAGGAATAACAACCTGTAAGTCCCCAGCTCATACTTCAGAATGGCAGATAATACTTTAATCAGGCAAGAATCTAAGAAGTTTGTCCCAGTTTTCCCAGTTAAGGATAGAATCAGAAGAAAACATTTTAATGTTGTGAAGTAAATAGAGGGCTAGTTGGAACTGTCTTTAGAAAAATAGCGATAAGGAGAAGTCAAATTCTGGTCATCCTCAGACCACTATGTCAATAAAATGATTGCAAGAAAGCTCATAAATCCCTAGGAGGCATGAAAACTTGGGCAGTGGAGGATGTCTTTAAATTGGAAATCCTGTGATGGAGGGCACTTAAGTAGTGTTCAAGTTGAGTGAGGAAGAATTCCATACTCTGTTATTGTGGGTGAGAAGGTCATTAAACAAGAAGTAGTGATGTCAGTTAGAACCTGGAGAGATTGTGCACATTTATGATAAAATTGCAAAGAATCTTGGCAGATTTAAAAGTGAGAAGCAAACGTCAGAAGCATTAGGAAACTTACATAATTAGTTTTTTTTAAGGAGGCTTTAATTGATAGTCATTCATAAAGAAAATAATTATCATCATGAAATTATTTATCTCCTCCACCCTCAGTTGTTTGTTCCTTGATTCTTTAATGTAAAATAATACAATCCAAGGTTAGGGCCTTTTCAATATTTTAATAAGCATCTGTCTCATAGCTATTATTTTATCAAGATTGTAAGTAAGTCAATATTTTTTCAAGGATATTTTGACAATGGGATAATAACCCAATCTCACTTTGGAACATTTGGTATAACCTCTGCCAATAAAATATCAATCAGAATTTTAAATTGCTTTTGTGCAACATCTGTAGAGCTGTCTAATTCTAAGTCACGTGAACTGGCCTATATGACAATGGTGCAGAATGACACAGCAGTAGTCTGAGAAGCTCTACCCTTGCACAAAGAATACGATCAGCTTGCTTGGCCATTCCTGATTCAACTATGAGACTGACTTTATTTAACAGTGCACAACACGTCTTAATAGATCATCAGGTCCAATACCAGAATCATTTCATTTTTTTTCTGGTATTTCTTTTAACACTAGCACTTATGTTTCTTTATAAGCTGTTTTCTATAGTTAGCAGTTTCAGGTAATCTGCAAATAATCAATTGCTGGTGATGTGTATTTCATTCTGGCTCACTCTTTGCCAGTGTGGGAGCTCTGTCGATCATATTACTAGGAGAGTTATAAGCATACAGAAACATAATAGCCTGACCAAAAACTCCAGGGGCATAGTTGGATGCTCATTCCTAATCAACATAGATTCTAATCAACTCAGATTTCAGTTTTTAATCCCTAATTATAATTATATATAACAAGGATTTTTATTTCTCTGTGCTAAATTTTGAGAACCCTCTATTCTTCAATAGCATGCAATTATTTAAAAAGAAAATGAAAATAAAACTCGCCTAAATTGACATTAACCTGTGGGTGGTTGATACTTGTTATTAATTTTTATTTATTGTATATAAACCTAATTATACTTTAGTAAACAATAGCCACTCCCAATGCTAAAGGCTTAGTCACAAATTTCTGAACTTGTGTAACATTTACTGTATATATGTGTGTATATATGCTATGGTCAAGCCTTGCCGCACATGAACATTTAAAGCAAAAAACCAAAACAAAACAAAACAAAACATATATATTATGCTATATATCTGTATATACACATATATGTATATATTGTTCTAAATGGTTTAAAAAGTAATTTTCAACTCTACTTTATATATAATATTTCTGTTATTTGATTTCTTTCAGTAGTTCTTAATGCCCTACTTCTATCCTATTTGTAGAAATATGTCCTGATGACTTCCTAAATAGTTTGAGGGTCTTTGAGTAAGCAGTGAATTTGATAGCACAATAAAGATATTAATATAATATATAAGAATATTAATTTTGGGGTAATCCAAAGAAGTACATATCAAAATTTAATATGAGAATTTCTCATAATGGCAATCTTTTTAAAAAGTAAATGCATGTTTAGTGGGCAAGAGAGTCCAAGAGTTAATGTTATTTATTCATTTTTAACAAAATACTGAGTGCTACTACCTCCACTCCTGGTTTCCAGACCACCATTTAAAAACAAAGTTTGTTTGGTCTTTTTTTTCGTATGAAATTGAGACTGGGTCATTCAAGTTCTGTAAAAAATTGTGTTGGAATTTTGATTGAGATTGCATTGAATCTTCAGATTGCTTTTGTAAGATGTTCATTTTCACTATGTTAATCCTACCAATGCATGAACATGGGTGACTTTTCCATATTCTGATATCATCTTCAATTTCTTTCTTGGAGGACTTGAAGTTCTTGTCATACAGATCTTTCACTTGCTTGGTCAGAGTTACACCAAGATATTTTATAACAGATACAGATACCCAGAGCCAAATATTGGATGGAGGTCAGGCACTCTTATGGAAGAGTAATGTTTAAAGGCCCTGAAAGGCATGGGGACCCTACAAGAAGACAAACAGAGTCAACTAACCTGGACCTCTGAGAGCTCTTGGAGACTGATCCACCAACCAAAGAACAAAGCCCTTGGCACATATGTAGCAGATGTGCAGCTTAGTCTTCATGTGACAACCCACCCCAACCCCTCTCCTCCACAATACCAGGTGCAGAGGCTCTCCCTAAAGCTGTATTCAGACACTGATATTCTTTCCCCAACAGGGCTCCCTTGTCTGGCTACAGTGGGAGAGGATGCACTTAATATGACAGGGACTTGATGTAACAGTGTGAGCAAAATTTACAGCCGCCATCCGCCGACCCTCTCAGAAGAGGAGAGGGTGGGAGAAGGGGGGACTAGGCAGGGGCAACATTTGAGATATAAATAAATAAACAAATAAATAAATAAATACAAGAAATAAAGTATAAATAAGAGTGTTTTTCATTAAGAAAAACTGAAGTTTAGCTAGGTAGTTTTTTTCAATTACAATTTATGCACTATTGATCTATTCTTTCACCATACATGAAAAAAACTGTCTAATCTCTTTTATACAGGCCCACATGATTTTATATAGGCACACATGAAAAACATTAAACATAAACCATTAAAAATATTTATGAACAAATTGTTACTCTGCTATTTCCCAGGCTTTTATCTGTTGTTCTGTACATAATTTATTTCCAAACTGAGGATATTTGTGATTTCTGTATGTATGAGATTAAGAGAGTAGAGATTATCAGCTCATTTTGGAAGAAAAGGTAACATTTTACACTGGAGTAATCTTGATAAGAAAATTCTGTGCTGCTACGGTGGCTGGTATTTAAGTTACAAAGCCTGATGTTTGGGAAGGGTGGGACACTGCTTATAAGAAGGATGTTTTTGCTCTGCTAGATAAAGTTGAGCCCATGGAGCTGGGTTCATGTTGATTCCCCCTCCCCTAATCCTTTCTGTAGCTATACCCTTAGGACCAGTAGTCATACCTATAACAAGGAATTTGCCCACTGGGTGGTCCATTTAATTGTTCTTTCCATCAGTTAGGGACTATGGCATGAACTGTGGCCTGCAGTATCAGACATCCATAGGCAGGTATGGACATCTACTTTGTAAATTCTTAAATTCTGTTGGATTCAGAAGTGTCTAGTGTGCCAACCCTTTTCTTGCTTTTTAAATAAACTCAAATTCCATCAACAATCATCTATCATTTCCATGTTATTAGCTTTTCTAACAGTGTTGTTTATCTGTGCAGTGACTAACAAGAGAGTAGCTGAAGATCTAGTAAGTAAATCATTCTTAAGAAATTCAATAAATAAGTGTCCAAAATTTATCATAGTAGTTTAAATATCATGGCATTACCTATAAACTAGCTCCTTAAAACAATCCACTATGACAGTAACACTGGCTATTTTTATGAAATTTCATTTAAATTTGTCTGGATTATATGAATTGCTGAGGGATAGTGAGTTCATAGTCTGCAGCTTAGGAAAACCAAGCAGTATAGTTACTGTTTCCTTTTCTGTTTTTCTGACATTGTTTTATCCAATAGAGATCGTGTTATATCATTTCAAATTCATTTTAAGCTCTATATTAGAAAGTCACAAGCACTTATTTATAGTGGATTTAGGAAAGAATTTTTAGCCAGTGCTTTTCACTCACCTATAAACTATTTTTTTCCTGAAAAAAATTTTTTTAATTATTTCTTCCCATATTCTCATTCATTCAGTTGTCTGTTGACTTGTTTAGAAATTGGCATCAGATTATGATCACTTCACATTAGCCACAACAGCATAAAAGATTTACTTCAATTTCTTGGAGGCACTCACCTATTTCCTATGCTCTTTAAGGAGGATGCCCAGAGAAGTGTCCCATGTCTCACATGTTAGGACCTGGCCAGTTCAGTCACTCTTCCCCCAAAGAGTTATCTGCATTATTAAATGCAATTTCTTGTGAGAAACACGTACTAAGGGACCAGGAAATGACTTAATTGATGTATGATTTTATACTGCTTTTTAATTTCCTATTCCTTTTATTAAAAATATTTGTTATAAAGACAAACTTATAATATCCTGTTTGTCCTTCCTCTCATTTCATCATAAACACAGAATCCATACATTTTGTAAAGATATAAAATATGTTCCTTTTAAATAAAAACTTACTAATTATTGAAAACATGCATATAAATAAAAAGTTCACATATCAAAATTAATCACATATAATGTCTATATAACATAATGAATTTCTATACAATTAAGTTTGACATTTAAGATAGAATCTCTGAAGCTTCATATTAAATTTCACACTTTCAGTATCAAATCTACTTATGAACTTATGCACCATCCACCCAAGCAAACAAAGAAACAAAGAAACAAGCAAAGCAACATCCGTGGCAGAATTAGCACAGGAAGTAATTGATTTTATATCCTCTTTTACATTTGTGCCCATAATCGACATTAAATTCTTATTATCCCCTTATGTTTCTCTTTTCTCCGTGGTTTACTGTAACCACAAGTGCATTTTTAACATACATACATACATATATATATATATATATATATATATATATATATTATTGACTAGATTGCACATATAAGAAAGATCATGTGGTTTCTTCCTGAGATTGTGTGAGCTTGCTTAATTATACATTCTAAGTCTGTCCATGTTCCTGCAAGTGTTTCTGACTTACTTTGTTTAGAACCATGTAGTATTCCATTTAATATATATTTCAAAATTTCACTATCCATGTATTGATGTACATAAGATTGATTGTAGTCTTTGTGCTAGTGAATAAAGCAATAATAAACATGGGAATATAAATATCTCTATGGAAGAACCTTGAGTTCTCTAGATGTATGCCTAGAAGTAAAATAGCTAGTCATATGGTTGCTCTATTTTTAAATTCTTGAGAAATCTCTAGACAGATTCCTCAATGGCTATATTAATTTGTACCCCACTAACAGTGAACAGAGGCTATTCTGTGTGCTGTTAACTCTGCTGCTGATTGTGTCCTTTCCGGTTTGAAACGTTTTATTTTCATGTAGTTTTATCTGTTGGTGTTTGGGATCAGTTACCATGTTGGTGGTGTAGTATTTAAAAGTTCTTCCCTACACCAATAGCTTGAGGTATACCCCCTTTGTTTTCTTCTAAAATTTCAGTGTTTGAGGTCTTATACTGAGATTTCTGATTCGTTTTCTAATTGATTTTTTTATAAGGAGAAAGATATAAATCAATTTAACTCTTCTGGAGTTGAGAGCCAGTCTTACCAACACCGTTTGTAAACTAGGATATCATATTTGCCTCCTTATCAAGAATTATGTAGGCAAAATTAAGCTTCACTCTTTTCTTTCAGGGTCTTTTATAACCCAATGGTCTTCCTGTCTTTGTTACTGTTGCTTTATACTGTAGTTTGAGGTGCAGTGTTGTAACACCTCTAGCATTGCTCTCACTCATTAGAATTGCTTTGTGGCTGTTTGTGGTTCATCATGGGAGTTGGGAAAATTTAAGCTTTAAATCCTCCCTGTGGCATTATAAGTTCAGATACCCAGAAGCATATCATTGGTCATATAGTGCTGCTGCCCAGCTTGATCATTATAAGCTATCATTTTGTGGTATCCTATTCTTAAATTCTATATTTCAGAAAGGACTTGTGATGGAGGCTGATGTGACTCATATCAGTTTATAGTCTCTTTTGGGATCTTTGCAATGTGTACTGATTACCACATCTTGCTCCAGGAAACCCTGTGGTTAGATGTGTCTGCTATGTCTCCATTTTTTGTTGCCAATGACTCCTCCCTCCTCCTCTATGTCTTCTCTCATGAGTCCATTTCTACTGTGTGCCTCAATTCAAACACTGAATTGCCAGTTCCCAGGTCTGCACTGAGATGGCCCATAGATACTTACTTGGTGGAGTTTCAGAAGGTTCTGGCCTTGACTCTACTTGCAGTACTGTCAGGGCTTGTATTTTTTCCAGTATAATTTTATGTTGTTGAACCCAAATAACTACTCAAATGCCCCAGTGGTAGCAGTGCATTCCCTGCTACATACCCCAAAATACTGGGTTCCTGAATGAAAGACACACACACGTAGCCTTATATTTTAATATGCCTTAAACAGCTCAATGGCTGGGCCACTTCTTAGCTCCCACATAGCTAACACACTCCTTTCCAATATTTCTGAGTTATTACTTAATAAATTCTATATTCCATCTTTGCTGCCCTGGATCCAGACCTGCAAGCCCCCTGAGCCATAATTCCCGACTCTTACATGGTTCTGCACCTCTAGGGCCTGGTATCTCCTTCTTCCTCCTTGGCATGGTGACTCTTTCCTCCTCTCTTGGACCCTTGCCCAAGAATTCTCAAAGTCCTCCTCTGTCTCCCTGTCTAGTCATTGATTGCTGGCGACTTTATTTACCAATCAAAATCAATTGGGGGCAGTGTCTTACATGGAGACTGCAGATTCTTCTGCAATTTTGGAGATCCAATCAATGTAATACAAACATTTTAACCTTTTGAGCTATGAAAACTTTCATGGAATCAGTGGTTCTAATGAACAGAAAACCCTCAAGAGTATCTCAGTGCTGTAGACGTCAATTCCGTGTCCATGCAGACCAATGCGAAGACTTTGGTCACTATCTGAACAAAGGCATGTGACATGACCTTGTTTATGTGGGAATGGAGACTAGCTGTCTCCTTGGAGTGAGCAGTCTTTGCTGTGTTTCTTCTGAGACTAGATTCTCTGCACACAGTAGAGTCACTGCAGCTGTGTGGGACTCCATGGTCCTGAAGAGCAATATGGTCAGACACCTTTTCCTGTGCTACCATCCAAGGCAGGAAAAAGAACAGACAGGAAAAAAAGCTTATATCAGAGACTTTCGGACCCCTCATGTCCACTCTGATATGACATCTTGAGCCACAAATATCTTAAGAATATAGTTGTTCACAATTTATTTTCTTTATGGAAAAGAACCTAGATGTTTTTCAGATTTTTAGGAATTTCGTTTTTGGTGATTTGACTTTTAGAAATGATGACCAGTGTCTGTTAAAGTCAAGTGATGTGACTTTGCTTATATGGGAGAAAACAATGACTATCCATTGCCAAATAACCCTGCTCGGCCGTTTGTATTTCCTGCCTGAGACTGCATCAGCCGGATGGAAGTGGACGTTTTACTAATGATGATGTCATATTTCTCTTTCATCTTCTGTATTACTTGTTTCACAGCGATGCAAACAACTAATTGATGCAATTTATTGTTAAGCATTTGTATGGAATCATAAATGGGATCAAGGGATGAAGACTGTTAGAGTTGAAATTGATATTTTAATGAAGAGAATGGTGTGGAAGTAAAGATAGTCAAGAATCTAAGAGCGTTAAGGCTGCTGCTGGCATGCTGGCACCAACATGATGATCCTTTAGTGAGGAGTTTACTTTGTTATGTTTTAAAGCAAGGTCATAAACATTAACTTTTCTATTTTTTAAAATTTGGTCATTTGCATAAATGGCCCAAGTCCCATCCCATTCTTCAGCATATGTTCTTAATATAACTTAGGGAGAATTACAGGTAACTTTTTTAATCCTTTATTACAAAGCCCAATTTAAGTCTTTCTCATCATTATTTTCAGATAATAAAATAATTGAAGCACTGTTCTTTTGTACTGATTTTTAAAAACCTTCTTTTCGGGTTTTAATATATGTCTTGTGTTGTTTATTTACTATGTTCTTTCTTTCCTTTACAAAGCTGTCCCTGGATTATTACAATTTGTTAACACCCCGTATTCCACATACTCATGGTTTCACCTTTGGAACATAAAAAAGAAGCTTTTGGTTTCAGAGGAAACTTGGACAAGTGTGAGCTGGCCAGTTCGGATTCATGTACTTTTGTTTTGTTTTGGTTTGGTTTGGTTTTTGGTTTTTCGAGACAGGGTTTCTCTGTATAGCCCTGGCTATCCTGGAACTCACTCTGTAGACCAGGCTGGCCTCGAACTCAGAAATCCGCCTGCCTCTGCCTCCCAAGTGCTGGGATTAAAGGCGTGGCCACCACGCCCGGCTTGGCCAGTTCTGAAATGGTCGTTTTACAGATATAGCCACAGAATGCCGGGTTCATATGAGAGACACAGCATTATGTGGCCTCAGAGGCTTGGTAATAGGATATTTTGTATCTTATCTTATAAAAATAGTGAAGCCATTTTCTATGTGTCCTCTTCTATCCTGCACATACACTGTAAAGAATTATAGGAGACATTCAATAACCATGGCATGTGAATAGAAGGAGAATCTCGTACTTCGTTCTAATATAAGCTCCTTTTAAGTTGCTTTGATATATAAATTACACATTTAATGGACTTTATAAAACCCCTATCATTTACAGTCAAAGGACTTTTACAGTGAAAATGATGGCCATATAGAATTTGTATCTTGTATTTTTGTTACTATCAAGAAATTTTTCTTTCAATTTTATACTTTAGATATGAATTTAAATCTTATACTATATTATTAATAAAGCCTTTTCAACACTGCCATATATAGATAAGTATATTTACTGTCATGACACCAAGTTGTTTTTTTTTTTATTTTCGAGATGGGGTTTCTCTGTGTAGCCCTGGCTCTCCTGGAACTCACTCTGTAGACTAGGCTGGCCTCGAACTCAGAAATCCACCTGCCTCTGCCTCTCAAGTGCTGGGACTAAAGGTGTGTGCCACCACCGCCCGGCAACATCAAGTTTATAATGCCAAGTATATGAAGAGAAAAAAATTAAACATCTTAAACAATTGACCTCAGATGCAGTCTTAAAAAATAAAAATAAAAAAGAAAGCATTCTGTAGTTATTGGCAGGTACCTGAAAATCCACCACTAGCAGAAAGAGTCTATGAGGTCATGGGCTGAATGAGAAAGCTGAATTCTGCTCTACCAAATGGAGGGGGGCATAAAAATGTGAAGGCATTGGGACACAGGGAGCTGTGAAGAGAGGAGTTTCTGATATTTAGTTTAAGACATTCCTTTGTGATTCAGAGATATGTAGACAAAGGGCTCAGAGTTTATATGCTGGTCTCTTGTTTGATGTACTGAAACAATGTCAGACACTACAAGTCATAGGGATTTTTGACAGTTCCTGAAAGTTAGTTTCCTAGTGGAAGGTAAGAACTTGGGTTTCTTCCTCTGTACAGAGTACTTGAGTTTCAGGAGAGGAAGTTCTTTGGTTCTATTTTATTGCTGGAGATTAAACACAGTGACTTGCTTGTGGTGAACATGCTATTCTGTGCTCTAGAACGCTCACTTTGCTTAGATGTTCTTCTATGCAGTAGGGAACAAATATATAAATAACTTTTTTTCTGGAATACATATAAGGCCACTTCAAAAAAAAAGCATGATATTTTACAAGACATGAGAAAGCACATTAGTATTATTAGATGTTATTTTGCTTTTTATTTATTGGGAATCTAATAGCAATACCATTCTAGTAAATTGTTCAGTTGTCTCTATGTATTTGCTTTTGCTTCAAGTACGAGTAATTTTCTAGTCAACATCGAGCATTTTTTAAAAGAAAAAAACTAACTATATGATATTGATATATCAGTCACTTGACTGTTGTATGCTAGATATTTTATCATTATTTGTTTCCCTCAGAAAGAAAAGAGTGAATTTTGTACAAAAGAAATGAAACATACATTACTATGAAATGCATGGATGGAGATGTTCCTTTGAGAGGAAGTTGGCTGTTACTGCAGATCCCAAGCAGCAGGCCATGACAGTCATTAACTGTTTTCTCTATTTTAATTCTGATTGCCATTCTTTCCTGTTTTTTATGTCACTGTATTTGAAACTAAATAACTGGGGCTATAACATGTTTCCAAATTCTACTACCTATCTTGAACATCTTTGGAAACAAGAGAAGGTAGAAAACTGCATTGCTTTTCCTCTGTGCTCCTGATTTATGTATTCCTAAGTCTCTATAGAATTCTGGATGTATGGAGATTCTGTCAGGAACAAATAATAAAGCAGGCTTTTCCTGAGGTAAGGGCAAAATGGTACTACCTTCTTTGAGATTTCAGTTAGTCAGTTCTGAAATATCTTCCAAAACCTAAGAAAAAAGATGTTGTTTCTACAAAGTTTTTCCACAAATTTGATTTTTACTGTGGAATACTGGTTTAAAGGAATCACTCAGTTATGTAATCAAAGAAGACAATTTTCTATTTTAAAGTTTCATTTTTATTTTTTGAAACATATCTTGAAATAGTTTATACTAAATAGATATGCTTCCATTCATCATTTGGCAAATTTTTTAAAAGTACCCAATATCAAAAAAAAAAAAAAAGTACCCAATATCTATATGTTTTGTAAAGTTTTAGAGCAAGCTAACTGCCAAAATTGATGCTTAATAAAATTATGTCTTTGAAGCTAGACATTATATGACAACCCAGTGCTGATGCCTTGACTGTCCCTAACAAATCTATGTCAGCTGATTGAATCCTGATGATCCTCATTGGAGATCTTAAAAAGTTTAGCTTCTAGAAAATGCATTTGGGAGATTCATACCCAACTCTGCTAGCAGCATCAGGTATTCTGGGAATTTAATAAGCAGAGGAGAAACAGTGGTGCCATTCCAGGAAATTTAAGGTTGGGATTTAGCTATGCCTGGAGCTTCTTCTGCCATCAAAGAGAAGTGATGATGCCAGAAATCTTAAGGGAAAAAAACACTATTTCATGGTCATTATTTGGTCAAGCTAGTACTGTCTGTCCTAGAGAGTTAGATACTGGATTACACACATACATACATACATACATACACACACACACACACACACACACACACACACACACACACACACATAAACACAGAGTATATTGATGGAAGTACTTTAAAGACTTATGAAAGAATACTATAAAATTAGATGAAAATTTTCTGAAAATTGAGACTTTCTCATGTTAACAATGATGTGGCTTCCTGAAGTCTTCATTGTAAGGCTGTATTTGTTAGCTAACAAATACAGAATTTTAGTAATAAGGCATTCAAATAACATGTATGATATATGGAAGAAAACTTGACTCACAGGCAGTCCTTCCTACATCTGTCTTGATAGATTAATTACTGTCTTTACATTTTTGAATTTTCTTAATTTTATAAATAATGAACAAAGAATTAAGATGTTTATAGGCAATCAAAAATGACTTTATTTCTTTTGCACTCATTAATTTCATTCCCATAATTCATTTCAAAGTTTTCTTGGTTTTATTCATTCTGAGTTATGCCAGAGTCTCTGCTCTTGGAGAGGCAAAGTAAAATTTCTGTCAAATCAATAAGTTGTAAGCATTTATATTTGTATAAGGTAACCTGGAAAAATCAGTTTTGCAAGTGACAGAATTGTCAGCTCTGGTTTGAGGTATGGCTCTTGCTCATGACAGGAAATAGCACTCAAAGATTATGAGGGACTTCTTTTGAAACACTATAACTTCCTCTCCCTTTTCCCCAAATGATTTAATTTAATCTCATCAACATGTTCCAGTGTACAGAACGATGGCTTTTCTAAACTATACTATATATCCACATTCTTATTTGACAAACGTTTAAAGAAATGAATATACATTTAATTAACATCCTTCTTAGATATAAAAGTTTAAATTTAGAATTCTATCCCAATGAATGTTTCTCAGTAGGACATTGGGTAATTAAAGTAGAGAATGCTTCTAAACAGTGACTATGAATAGTGAGTGTTTTATTTGTCATTCTACAGAAAACATACCATAGACCAAGACTTTGATAAGCAGAAATTTATTCATCACAGTTGCACAGGAAACACTGCACTGTCCTTTCCTATGTTCTGTCACCTCAAGACCCAAGCAGGACTCCCATGATCAGGAGGCATTTTGCTCTCTGAAGGGTAACTTTATACCATCTTCTCCTCCTTGACAAAAGGACTCCTTTCAGTCTCAATAGCACCTTAATTTCTCTCATCTAGCCTCAGAAGGGGCTCTTCACCACCTCATCTCACAAACCAAAGCTGGGAACATCTGGTTGCTTTTATTTTGATTCCAAAGCATGTGCTGGAGAGCCATGGATCCCAAGCAGGAAACTCTCTCCTGTGTAAAAACCATCATGGAAAATTGTATTGAGCAATGCCCCTAGAATCATGGAAAAAGATCGCCCTCTACACTTTGTAGACACATAATTGTGAAATTAGAGCCTAATGAAAGACAAGCATATGATTCAGGCACAGGGCTGCTGCAGAGGTGGGCATCATGACAGTGGGGCTAGACACAGAGCCACCATTGTGCCAGCACTGCCCTGGAGTCATGGTGAAGAGGCTAACCCCTCAAAGCCAAAGCTTTCATCCAAAAGTCATTTTTAAGTGTTAATGTTTTCAGTTCCTTCTCATTTTTCTATCTTAAAAAGTACAACACATCTCCCCTACCTCTTCATAGAGTAACCCCTATTTCCCTACCCACTTAAGATTATAGAATTTGACTTTTCACTTTGTTTTTATGTTTTCTGTGTATGAGTGTTTAGTTGCATCTGAGATTTGGTCAGGCATGACCTTACACAAGTTTTGTGCATACAGTCCCAGCCATTGTGAGTGCATATGTACAGCTGCCCTGCTCTGCCTTAAGATAAGGCCATCTTGAATCTAGTCACCACCTCTGGGTCTTATACTATTTTTATCCCCTCTTCCCAAATGATCTGCACGGCTTGGAGGGAGGGGTGTGGTATAGGTGTTCCCTTCAGGGCTAGACATTCTGTACTCTTTTAGTCTCTGCACCTTTCGCAGTTGTAGGCCATTGTGTTAATCAGGATCTACTACAAATAGAACTTTTCAGATTTATATTGAAAGATGCATTTATCTATGAGCATGATGATAAGTTTTATTAAAAATGAGTAATGTTATATCCATTTAGCAGCATAATCATAGTAGAGTTTGCTCTAGAGACTCTCACTTATCTAGCCTTAGATTCATAGCCTGATAATAGTACTAGGTATGGGTTTCATTTTGTGAAGTAAGCCTAAAGTCCAAACAGAAAATAAAACTGTTAGATACTCAAGTGTTTGTTGCCATAATAGTCACCACTGTAGCTCACAGAGTTCATAGTGCCCCCAGTATGTACCAGAAATAAACAACCAGTCACTACATGACTCAAATTAAAATTATGCTAATATACATACATACCCACACATTTATAAACACTTAAGAAGGTGAATCTTGAAGGTGATATTCCAAGGGGAGTGATTCATTGTAAGTCATGTAGTTCTTAAAGTTCATTTGAATTAATAATCAACACAGATGCTATTTGTAGTTAGAAGACTGCAGCCACATGCATAAGTCAGTTTTCCAATTAGAATTGTGGAAGTTAGTGTGGTTATAATGCTGTTAATTCAAATGATTTCATGTTTCCAGCCTAAAAATATATCTGAAGATGTGACAATGTTTATGTTATAATTATAATTTGTACTTAATATTTAAGTAACTCATACAAACATCCACTAAATTATTTTATGTTTAAGTCCTGATCTCCCTTTCAGGTGTTTTGAGATCAAAGAGTTTTGACCTTTAGCAGTAGTGTAGCAATCCAACACATTTAAGCGTCTAAATATTATATACTCTGCGCAAACAGGCAAAGCATTTCTATGGTGGCCTTACTTAGGTTCGACTCATTAATAGAAAGCATTCTGGTGAGGATGGCTGAACTGATGATTTTATAGTTTAGTTCAGAATTTGGGCAGATTGGGTGGTAGGAAGGACGTGACTGGAAGGCTGTTGAAAGATGAGAGGCATGTTTTGAAAATATCTAGAAATATGCAGAAATATTAGTGAGAGGACTGTGCAGCACAACTTATTGAAAGAGAGAGAAAAAGGAGAAAGACAGAGACAGAGAGACATAGAGACAGAGAGACAGTCAGAGACAGAGGAAGAAGAAGAAGAAGAAGAAAAAGAAGGAGGAGGAGGAGGAGGAGGAGGAGGAGGAGGAGGAGGAGGAGGAGGAGGAGAAGGAGAAAGAAGAAGAGAGGAAGAAGAAGAAAGAAGAAAATACAAAAAACCCAAACCAAACCAAAGACTTTACAGATTGAATACAGTTGATATAAACTGTTAGCATGAAGGATGAGAATAAGGCACTGTGTAAGGACCCTGAAGAATTGCAACTCATGCTGTGTGCTGACCACTAGAATTGGGATTCTGGACTCTAGGTGAATTAAAGTTGATGGCCTAGAAATGAAATGATGTCATGCACTTTAGAGAGGGTAGTGACTTAGAGTTTATTAATGGTAGAAGCCAAGAAATAGATCAGAAGTCAAGAGAGCCTATACTCATGCAACAGCTTCATGGTGTAAAAGCCAGAGCACATTTTGGAATCTGCTTGAATTCTTGAAGTCTTAGTTTCTGTCTTGGGTCACTAAGTACATGAAAGAAATACTCATTAAAATAAAAATGCATGCAGAAGACTGCATGAGGGGCAGAAGAGGGAGAGATACTGATTGGAATGCATCCATTAAAAAAAAAACACTAGTGGAAAATCAAAGACATCGAAAGAACAGGGGAAATGTTTGAGCTTTGAAGATACAAATTTGAGAGCTGTCCTGTGTTCCCATGTTTATTCTCTGTATTTATGGTATTAGAGACAGAAAATTATTTTCCTGTGGGTTTTAAGAATGTAACCTGAGTAACACCTGCAAATGACTTTTTTTTAACTTTGTTTAAGCAATATATTAAACATCAAAGGCCCATGAATAATTTAAAATAGTTCTAGTTCATTTCCTCCTTTTTATCTTTTTAATAGAATATTTATATGTTGCCCATTACTTATCTTTCAAGAAGAATGCATCCTCATATCCTTATATTAACAGGAAATTGAATACGAGCCATTACAATGAAGGCCTATAGTAATTTACTATGACAATGACTTAGTAGGAGAGCTTTAAAATTATTTCTAAGCAAAAAATATGTAGTCATCTCATATATTTATGATTTTTTGCATGAAAGCTCAAAGGAATAACAAAGCGACACTGTAATAAAACTTTTTATCCATGTTAAAAAAAATTACAGTTGAACAGCAAAGTATCTGAAAGAGATGCTAGTGTATAAACTAAGACTTTTGTGCTTTGTAGTTAGAAAGTATGCTTCTGATTTAAATAGTAATATGATCACTTATTTCTTGAGAAGCAAAGCCATGTTGGTTTACTATACTAGTAAACTACTATTTACTATGTCTCATGAAGAATAAAATGTAAATTGTACCTAGAAAGCTAACTCAGGAATTATAAAAGCAGGCTGCTCTGCCAGAGGACTCAGGTTCAATTCCTGGAACCTTCATGATGGCTCTAACAATCATTACTTTCAGTCCCAGGACGTCCAACAACTTCCTCTGGCCTTCATGGGTACTGTGCCCATATGTGGTTCATGCATATCCATACAGCAAAACACCCATGCACGTTAAAACCAGAACAATCAACAATTCTAATTGTTTATTAGACTTCACAGTACTCTTCTATGAATAATAAAAGGATAATAGAGGATATTTATTTGGTTTTGCTGATGTTTCTTGCTCAGTTCTAGTGGACTAATGTAGAGGACCAAGTTCTGAAAAGCAGATCAGCTCATAGTACAGGCGAGAAAAGAGATATACTTCCGCCTTCTGCCTTTCTAAACATGTTCTCCTAAAGTATTTTGTGTTTACTTTCCTATCTTTGTGTAGGTATTTTATCTATGAACAAATGCAAAGTGACTATTGTTATAGTCAGTTATGAGTTATTCTAACTTTGACTGATGGCCAGAATCGACTAGGTTTTATAGCACTAATGAGACTGACCCCCAGCTGTGACTGACAGTCCCAGTTCTCTAGACCTGTTCTGTGACAGGAAAGGGCCTACTCCCATCTCTCTCTGCTCATACACCTCTTCCCAGCATGACCTTCCTTTCAGAATGTCTACCCTTAAACACTGGGAGTGCTGGGGTCCCCACTCAGTTTATATATTTTCCAATCATACCTCATGAGTAATATTTCTGATTCACAGAATGGCAGGTCTTTGGCAATATTATAATATTAGAAGCCTAATCCTAAACCAGCTCGATGATAAAAAATGGAGTCATTAACCTACAATGTCAAAGTGTGTTCTATGAAAAGGATCATAGAAAATGGCTAGTTTCCTTTGAAAGCTATAGTAGCAAAATTCCCACAGCCTTTTAGTGTATGTTTTCATAGCATAGATTTAGTGATAGCAGGAGGTACCATGCCTTGGTAAAGTCTGTAGATTTGTTTTAACATAAACTTGGTATCTGCATGGAAAAAGTCATCTACTAACCCCTGAGAAGACCAGCCTCAAAAATTTATGTAACATTCTTTAATGTGCATATAACACTTCAGGTCTCAGCTTCCATGCTCCTTCATATCATGAGTTCCAGTAAAAGTGACATTATTTATAAAGAGCATTCCCAAGAGAAGTGCTTCTAATGAGGGGAGGCCAAATAGCTAAAGTTACAGGTAAAGTTCATGCATATTATAAAAATAACAATGAATAAGTAATACATTGTGGTATTTTTTTATTAAGCTATTTAAAACATTGCCATCGCTAATGAAAAAATTATTCAATGATACTTGTTAAAGAATGATGATATGTACTTTATGTAGAAATTATCTTGATGTGTAGTAGAAACCAAAGCATATATAGATGCTTGGGAGATGGGCAAGGGAGAATAATTTAATCAACTGGAATATAATAAGAACAAGCATGAATGTATATCCAAGGAGCAAGACAGAATTAGTGAATTAAAAAAATCCTAATAGGACACATTAGAACTGGAAGGGTACTCTAGCTTAGGGTTCTTGCTAAAGGCAGGCCAGTGAGACCTATCCCTAATGTGCTGAGAAATGAAGAAGCTGACTAGATATTGAGGGGGAGAGATACCGGGTACAGGACCCAAGCTACGTGGACATCACCAAATTCATGCTTATGGGTAACCAGAGTCAACAGGAAGGCTCAAACTTAAAGCCTACATGAAAAGAGAATTCAGGGGAACCTGGGAGCCTTTGACTAAGGAAAGGATAATATTACCACACTTAAAATTCCTTGTCCCACTTATCTTGTGGGCTTGATATTTTATTTATATTAAAATAGTTATGCAGACAAAGTTCTGACTATAGCTGGTTTAGGATCTATGCACAGACTGTAGAGGAAGGCATTCTAATCCCAACAAAGGCAGGGAGAGATTATGTTTTATTTTGAGTTCTGAGAAAAAAAAAAAAAAAAAAAAAAAAAAAAACTACATTTAGTTCCATGTACACACCTATGATCAATTGCTATTTAGATTGTTTCTAATAAAAAGTTTGTCATTCTATATACTAAATATTTGCTCTGAAGTACTTGCTTAAATGTTTTAAATTTTACTAGGCTTCATAGTTAATGAGTCAAACAACTAGCTGAAAAAATGTAATAAACATCTAACAAATAAAATGCATATATTTACAATTCCATCTTTTTTCCTGATGTTCCATATCTGAAAAGCATGTGGCAATTGTAACATCGGGAATAATAGTCTAGATGACTTTTTGGGCCTTTTAGCCACGAAGTTCTTTGGAGAGCTGTGGGAAGTCTCTCTTCACAGGCAGGTTATTCATCTGAGGGTACAGTCTGTCTGTTCCCCAGGAAAAAAGGAAGTTCAGCATTTGAATGGTGCTAATGAAGTTCCTTGCTGTGCGTCACAGAGCATGAAATTTGAGGTTCTTGGCGTGAATCAGTCTCTAAATGGAATAGCCACTTTGTCAGTAGGAAATATGTTGCTTTGATAGCAGATGTCACTTACAGGGGTTGATTCTCCATTCCTGATTCCATGTGAGAACCACTCTCCAAACCTGACAGTATAATATTGATTATAGTACAGTTTAATGTTTTAAAAATTGTGAAAGTTTTTTTCCTTTAATAAGTGACACACTGCAACCCCGCCATGATGGACAGAGATTTCTGATCCAATCCATTTACCCCTACATTTAGAAAGACACCCAATTTACCCATTTCTCATTCACACATAAGTCAATGGCTTTCCATTAAATCTGTTTTGACATTAGCATAGCCTCCTGTTGTGGTGCATTGGTGTTCTGTTTCCATACTCCTGCTTTCTCATGATCCTAATCCTATTCAAATGCAATGACATTTGTCTATGAGTGCATGGCTTTCCCTGGAAACTGGCAGGATCTTGCAAGCTAACCTTTTATATGGATTTGGGTTGAATTTCTAGAATAGTCATCACGGCTTTGATTATCTAGAAATGCTTTTCTCTCTCATTTCTCCCCACCCACCTCCTCTGTCTTCTATGCTCATGAGCTCTCAGATGGCTAGCAATATATGTTTTTTTTTAGATGTTTATTGCAAGGCTGTACACATTTTACTTTCAAAATTCACATAGTCAAATAACATGGTAAATGTTTATATTTGAATATCCCCTGAAGATTTCTTCAGTATTCTTGTAAGTACTGTTGCCAACACAGTTGATGGCATTTAACCCATTTATTGTTTATTTTTAAAGACTAACTTGGGGGGGGGGGTTGGAACTTGCTTAGATCAGGCTAGACTTGAACCTATGGTAGTCCTCTTTCCTCAGGCTCCTAAGGTATGGGGTTATAGGAATGTACCACCATGTCTAGTTAATTTTTTCTCTTCTCATTCTGTTCCTTCCTCTGTGTTTTATACTCATCCATGGCCACATCTAGCTGAAGAATCAAAGCAGACTTCGTCTCAGACCCATACCTCATCAATACTACCTCTGTGCCTATGACTTCATGTGCCCAGTTGGATGTGTAATGTGTTTTTATTTCTGCTGCTGTTGCTATAGATGGTGTCCTTTCCTCGGGTCACTTGTTCAGGGCCTTTCATCTCTCTGCTTTTATTATTCTCCCTTCTTCTTTTATCCTATCTCTGCTTTCTGTTACGTGGTAGATTTCTGCCTATTATCTCCATTATCTATAAGTTCAGTTTCTCGGTACTCCTTGTGGAATACTGTATGATCTTCAGAAGGGTTGTAAAAGTTTCTCTGATGACTGAAAAGGTGGTTCAGTGGTTGGGAGCACGCACTGCTCTTGAAAAAGACTTGGGTTTGAGCCTGGGTCCACTGTATGTAAATCCAGTTCCAGAGAATCCAATGTCATTGTCTGACTTCTGGATATTAGACATGCATGTGGTCTGCATACATAAAGCAGATCACTTATATACATGAAACTTAAATCAGTAAGATACAAAGTAATAAAATCTCCTTTGTATACTTTCTATATCATCAAAAGTGCCTGTGCTTTATTATTAATTACTAGAAAAATGCTTGGCATTTTCCTCATGGCCGTGTTAGTTTTTGCTTCTTACACTTTTGTGCATTGATGTTCTCTCCTTTTTATTTTATTTTACTATCTTATGAAGTTATAGGAATCAAAACCAGGGTCCCATATGTTAGGCTACTGTGCTATCACTGACCTGCATCTCCAGGCCATTTCCCATCTCTCTGTATCTCACTAGTCCTTACTCATTTTATAAATTTCTAATACCATAGCTTTAAAAAAGGATTCTCATTTCCTCTTCTGTGTGTGTGTGTGTGTGTGTGTGTGTGTGTGTGTGTGTGT